>SRHC01002515.1:0-12486 GCA_004794325.1 Pomacea maculata
GCGTCGTAATCAAGACCACAAGTGCACGCGGGGTGCACGTGAGAAATGACGTCTATCATCCTGTCTACGTTGGCGCTGGTAGTGAGGCCAGTGACGTCAGCCTGTGAGCCGTTACACGCTGCCCGTTACGCAGTGCTGATGCAGATTCTCAACCAATCACAAGCCAGAAATATCGGACACACGCATAAACCACAAGCTAGAAATAAAAAGCAAAGAGACACGTGATCCACACATACACATAATAAACAAATCACTTCATAATAAAGTCTTGCACCCTACTAGTCCTTTAAACACACCCGGGTGTACTACAGGGTGGACTAGCATGACAGGCTTTGTCTGCTGGACATGACACGGTCTTGTCTCTCAATGATCCAGTATTTTCTCTTGACGATCCACTATTGCTGTCACTATCACTGTCACCTAATGGCATTGCCACTTTATAATAAACATTGTCACTTCATGACGCAGCATCGTCACTTCAGTATCATCATTCATGACAAAGTACTGTCGAGGTTACTATTGTCACACAGTTGTCCAACCTCATGACATGGTCTTGCCACACTTGCTGACAACAGCTTGGAGTCTCTCAAGCGCAGTTCAGTGTTAAGTGAACGGTGTGAACAAGCGTGAGTGAGAGTCAGTTGCCTTCAGGTGAACAAAGCAAACAGCTGAAAGCTTTTTATCAATTGTGGTTTGCAAAGCTGCTTCATCAGCCGCTTAGATGTCTGGCAACAATCGATGACAAAGACATGAGCGTGCAGCACCACCTGGCGGCAGGGTGAGACAAGGGGACCGCCGGAAGTAGGTGAACGTGGATGCATATTATATAGTCCGATAAAATAAAGTGAGATTTGAAACACCTGAATCAAGCAAGCAGGTAATCGCATGAACACAAATAGAGGCCAGTGCTTGAGATAGTAGGCGAGTCTTACAAGTGTGAACAGATTTTTTGACAGATAAATCAGTAAGTTGATGCTAGGTTCTTCTGAGCCCACACCAGGCCACACCAGATCACACCAGGTACACCAGGCCCAACAGTGTACAGTGTTTAACGAATTTCCTTTTGAGTTGCTAAGCCACTGGAACCGAACTTGGCCACAGACTTCCGCTCAGAGCATGACCTGAGCATACACGTGCAGCTGACCTTAGCAAGCCTCTTGCGTGTGGTACTGTAGGTTACAGGTGGAGACTGTGGCTCTGTAGGTTACAGGTGGAGACTGTGGTGCTGTAGGTTACAGGTGAAGACTGTGGTACTGTAGGTTACAGGTGGAGACTGTGGTACTGTAGGTTACAGGTGGAGACTGTGGTGCTGTAGGTTACAGGTGAAGACTGTAGTGCTGTACAGACTGCAGTTTCCACCTGTTTCTAACAAGGTCTCGACCTCGATGTCTCTCCCTTTTCCGCTTTTTGCTACGTTGCTATTCGTCTTGCTATTCGGAATCACGATATTCTCAGCTCTTGATGCTTGGTTCTTTTTTGTGTTTTCTTTATTTGTCTTCTGTTCTCGTTAGTACTGTTTGTTCTTCCGTCCTTCGTATTCAGTCCATGTTCTCTCATTATTGTTCTATGCACTAAGACCATGCTCAGTGTTAGAAAGCCTTTACTGAAGTGCTGAGACACTGACAAATGAGCAGAGGGTCCGACAGTTGTGGTTCAAACACCTGCACGCGCGTGCACACACACATTCACACGTGCACAGACAATGTGAAGTAGAAATAGTTTGAACTTTGAGACCTCTCCCCGTATTAAGTAAGCTCTCGCAGGTTCCTTTGATCAAAAGCCACAGATGGCAGGACGCACGGGGGCGCTGGCAGCGCGTGCAGAGAGATTAGTGTTCATCAGCAAAATCTCACACTCTCAGCTCGGCTTGCACACTGCAGGAAAAGAGGATTAGACTATAGGGCGGGAGGATATAAGGCTACAGCTCTCCCTACAGACTATTTGTAGCCCTATATACAGTGGTGGTGTGCTGATACTGTGTATTGCCCTATAGACAGTGGTGGTCTGGTGATACAGCGCTGTGCTGTAGTCCTATAGACAGTCGTGGTTTGCTCCATTCACTTCTGGATGAAATGTCGGTTTGTGCGAGTGGGTGGAAGGGGAACAAATCGACTAGAATCACAAGATCGCTATGATGTAGCCTTAGTTTGAGTATAATATCTACAACCACAAATAAGTCATGCTTATCTACCAAGCAGCCAGCCATGCTTATTGTTTATTTTGATTGGTGCATCTTTCACCCTGGTTTAATTGTCACGAAATGCTCTAAAAGTGAATTAATTAGAAAATGCTGTATGTGTGAAGTGATTTCAGAATGTGGAGTACTTCAATTAAGAAAAATGAAAAAAATTACCACCCTTGTACGCTCCCTCTACCCGCTGAGCACATAGGTCAGTATGTGCACGTGCTTCGCTCTGTCCGCGTGCTGACGAGGGCGTGCGCGGTTGCCTTTGAAGCTGGTGTTGTCGAGAAAGACATGCTTTGAAGCCAGCAGGCATGCGCAGTCAGCAGGAAGAGGGTATAAAGACAGGAGGAGGATTATGCAGCTGAGCTTGGTGAAGCTGTCGAATTATTGGGTAGCTGTCATTTCAGAATGACGATATATCGCCAAAAATTATGAGCAATTTTTTCTGATTTTCTATTTATCTGCGTGGAGGAAACGCCCACGTAGTATTTTTAAAAACCAAGAGTTTTCATGTGTGAAGACACCCAGCATCCTTCTCTAGAACTTTCCTCTATAGCTTACAATCTATTTATAGAGAGCAAGAGACAGCAAAAGAGCAAAGACCTAGAGACAGCTGTAAGACAGAAAAGACAAAAGGACAGCTGTAAGACTGAAAAGACCTAGAGGCAGCTGCAATACAGAAAAGACACAAGGACAGCTGCAAGACAGACAAGACACAAGGACAGCTGTAAGACAGACATGACACAAGAACAGCTGTAAACCAGAAACTATCTACAAAGACAGAAGAAGGCATCACAGAACGAGAGACGGGCAAATTAACCGTGCACCGTGGTCGCCCCAAGTTTTGAAATCCAATCTGAACAACTTCCCAAACTGGCTATCTGGCCCCTAGAGGTCCTTCCCGAGAGAGGAGGGCGAAATCGATGTATTCACCACTCGTATCGATTATGCAGCGTGGCGCCCTCTGCCTGCAGTTTCTCCTTGCAGCTGTTGGAGTGTTTTCGCGAATCTCCAGGCGATCACTTCTGCACGCGGGCCCCTCATCCCCGAGTGTTGCGGGTCTCGCCGAGTTGGAGGCTGCCTTTGACACTTACGACCCGATAATCATTCATCATAGTCTCCTCAACCCCTCCTTCCGATCCCATAATACTCCCGGGAAGGACATATAGTAGCTATCTTTGGCTGGTAACGACATTGCTGCTTAGACAGGACAGAATAGTCAGGCGATCCCAGAACAACAATTATGCATGTTGATAGGTATATACAGCAATCAGATACAAGTGATAAGTCAAGCACCACGTATTCAAGAACTAAATATTCCAAGTGATCTGTGCAGCTGTACAACTGATAGCAGCTGGCCAGCTGCACCATCTGGACATGGACAAGCAGCTGACAAACAACAAGCTCCATCACACAACCGTCCTTTAAAAAACATGCTTCTCTACATATTCCTGTACACAAGTATGTGGATCCAAAGAGTCACATATATACATAGCCAGAAAGAATTTTTAGATAAGTATTTGTCTTCCAAACCTTGGACCTCTTTGAAGTCTCGGCGAAAATGACAGTTTGCCACCGACAATCCCTTCCTCCGATCAAAGGCTTAAAATAAAATGCTGAATAGGAAATTGCAACAAATTTTGTATTGTCTTTTTTCTCATTCTTCCCAAGTTTTGGTTCAAGGTCTGGTGGGGAAATTTTTCTGATGACTGGATAAAGCTAAGTGCAATCTCGACACAAATCTTGTGGGGTGGGTAAACCACCCGTTCCCTTGATACGCGCCTAGAAACATAGTCATGCGCAGACAAAGCTCAAACTCGTCATCCACGTTTGTATACAAACACACATAATTAACACAATGAATTTCTGTGCATGTTGATGTTTGTAGGTGGATATCTTCGTTGTTGACCTTTTTCATCTTGATGTTTGTAGGTGTGTGTCTGAAGAACGAAAAGGTTCAACGATTTTCAAGATGTAAAAGTGAGTAGGTAATGATGCCGGATGACAGAGGACATGACAATCAGGCAAACATACAAACACACCTACAAACACACATACAAACACACATACAAACACACATACACAGTGAACATTGCTAGGAAGATGAATCAACACCGAGAGAAGAAAATAACAGTCAAGGTAAACCAATTACAACAGGTGTTTCAGAAAGGTGTTTAAACCCCGACCAGAGAGCATGTAGCTTCTCCAGTGTAAGGAGAGACAGAGGCAGTGCATTGCAAATACTGGAGGCAACCAGAGAGATATCTCATGGAAAAAAGCTTTGGCAAAGCTCGACCGACTGAACCCACAAAGATTAACTCTTTAGGTCAATAGACCGAGCAAATGTCTTCTCAGCATTTCCTCAGAAATCATGGACGGCGGAGTCCATCTCCCCATTAGAAATATTCATCACAAAGAGCTGATGCAAACTTGAATGTTTTTTGCTCAATATTTTGTATTATTTAATGTCGTTTGGTAAACTATTATTTTCAATCCCATCACACAGTTATGTACAAAATGCACTCCGATAGTATTATATCAGTGTCACACGACAAACACACTAGAAGTCTGTTTATCCCTCGTAGCTTCCAAGAGATTAACTTCTGTCTAAAGTTTAGACAGTTAAAACCTGGATGACAATGAAAGCAGCTACAAATAATACCGGATTTTCAAAGAAAAAAAAATTTCCTTAAAATGTCAGTACACACTGAATATTAACAATGCTCAGGAGCGCATAAACAGTTTTCTCTTGTAGCACACCACCACGCACACCTGTGTATTGTATGTAGCACACCTGTGTATTGTATGTAGCACACCTGTGTATTGTATGTAGCAGACCTGTGTATTCTATGTAGCACACCTGTGTATTGTGTGTAGCACACCTGTGTTTTATGTATTAAGCTGTAAGAGGTTCTCAGGTCTCAGGAGGGAAGCATGGCAGGCTCACCGACTACTGGCGCACCGACTGTGGTGTAAGTCTCACCGACTTGGCAAAGAAGACAAGATAAGATAAAATAATCTCCTAAACTTTGACAGCCATTACAAAGCACCAGAACTGGCGGTGGAAACCCAACTGTTTTTGTTCCTTTGAACCTAACAGCTGCTACAACTCATTCTTTACATGGCTTTTTGCAGCTAGAAGCAGATGCAGTTTCGACGGACGGTCCGGTGGTAGGATCGCGTGTTTAAAGCCCGACAGCGCCCTCGCCTGTAGTAGAAGGTAGGATGGAGGCTGATATCAGTCCATCAGTTCAAGGTATCAGCAATGCCAAGGGCGCACAACTCATCCTACAAAATGGAGCCTCATCTGCAACATCACTTGCTGCCAAGATGGCTGACAGATAGGACAGTGGCCTCACAGCTGTCTGCCTCTTGTGTGCATGCTCGTGTGTGTGTGTGTTCGTCTGTGTGTGTGTGTGCTCGTGTGTGTGTGTGTGCAGGGAACTGTTTCATGAGCATCATGAACACCTACAAATAGTCTACAATGTTGTGGTGTCCCTGTCTTCACTGTACAACATGTGTTTATAGGCAAAGTATGACATTGGTCTTGGTATGTCTACACTGACCATCATAATTGTACACTGACCATCATATCTACCCTGACCATCATATTTATACATTGCCCTGAAATCCTCAGTTTAAGCTTGAAGTCACTGATAACTATATAGTTTCTTTATCGCAAAATATATTTTAATTGCTGTAGTATAATTATCTACAGTAATCTGTAGTGTTGCTCTGACTCAAAACCAAGGGAAAAAACTGGAAATAAGAGAGAGTGAAGAGGAAAAAAATGTTAAAAGCGTTAAGACAAGAAAGAACGATGGGCTTTCAAAGAGGATGTAAGCTCTCTACCACACTCGGTGAACCTCTCCCCCTTCAAATATGCTCTGAGTATTGATCACACATGGGTACAGGCAAATAAATATGTAAACACACACACACAAATAAACATTAGTGGATGGGATGCGCTCACTTTTCAGCGCAACCCTAAATATCTGATTTTTTTGGGACAACAGTTGTCAAGTACTGTGAGCTTGACTATTGTTGACTGTGACACAAGCTGTACTGTCAGCTGCATTAGTGTCAACTGTTGACTGACACAAGCTGTACTGTCAGCTGCATTAGTGTCAACTGTTGCACAAGCTAAAGTCCTGACAAACGCTTCAGAGAACATTTGCGAAGCTGTAAACAAAAAGCCATATTTTATTCTAAATTTTCTTTTTAGAAAAAAAAATTCAATTTTTGTTGAGGAGCTGTATATAGAGAGACACAAGGGAAAAGTAAAAAATGCTAAAGAGGACGAAATTGGACGAGACGGGAGAGAGAGGGTGAGACAGGAGGGAGGAAGAGTGAGACAGATGGGAAAGAGGGTGAGACAGAAGATAGGGCGAGACAACACAGAAAGGAAAAGACATGGAGAGAAAGAGAAATAAGAGAGAAGGAGTACGCGACAGGAGGATGAAACAATGCGAACAGGACAGAGATGGAAATACAGAAGAGAGAAAGGGCGCGAAAGGGGTGAGGGGAGGAGCAGCTAGCCCTGTAAGCAGATGACACGTGTCCTAAACGAGAGTTAAACCCAGGATAGACAACTCTCACTGTGTTGGTGACTGTCGTTAACCGTTGCACCACCGGACACCCTGACAGGAGAGAGGCAGAGGACGAGATAATGGCGATACAGAAGGACGAGATAGGATGGAGATGCCGAGAGAGATAAGGGAGTGAGACAAGAGACAGGATGAGACAGAAGATATCCTCAAGACAAAACGGAGAGAGGACAAGACAGGTCAGAGAGGACAAGACAGGAGAGAGAGACAGACAAGAGGATGGGTGAAACAATGCGAGGCAGGAAGGAGAGACAGGTCGAGGCAGTGTTTACTGGGGAAGCTATAGCCAAGTGTTTAGAGCGCTGGCGTCCGAACTGAACGGCGCCGGTTCGCTACCCGTGTAGCCTAGAAAACTTCCCCCAGTTGACCCCACAGGTGGAAATGGGTATCGGACTCCTTAGAGGGTTTGGGTTAGGTAAGGCAGCGAGGGAGAGGAGAGTGGGGTGAGTATAAGAGTGGGGTGAGTATAAGAGAGGAGTGAGTAGAAGGGAAAGGGGTGAGTAAAAGAGAGAAGGAAGAGTAGAAAAAAGGGGGTGAGTATAAGAGAGAGGGACCGGTATAAGAGGGTGGGGCGAGTAAGAGTGGGGTGAGTATAAGAAAGGGGGTGAGTGTAAGGGAGGGAAATGGTTTGAATAAATCCACTGGCAGTTGAAGTCATCAACAGTTCTCCCACACTGTTCTTCCCAGTCCGAAAAAGCTTCCAAGTCAAAAGAGATATCCAGATTTGCATAACCTTTACAGTGAATTACACGTCAACATTCTAAAAAACAAAAATCCGCGGAGAGAAATAGAAGGAAGTACCGAACTGTCCGTTGAGCATGGCTGCACATTCATACCCGCCTTGTGTGACACTGGCTGCTCGCCACCCGCTGTGTCATCAACACACGAGGGCAACATCCTGAGTGCAAAGCCACTTCAGGAGCGACTGAGGGAGAGAGCATGCTAGAGTGAACAAACAAGCACGTGGTAGATGGAATCTGTGGGCCACAATTTGCGCAGTGTTAAGGAACGATCTGGCTATTGGAGATAGGAACTGTCTGGCAATAGAATTATCGCGCTGCTGTGCGTGCTTTTATCACAATATTTAGCCATGGAGCTAACGGAAACTAGCAGACGCCTGTCGAATTGAATTATGTAATCACAATCATCAACACATTCAATGCATGTAGACAACACACCACAGATACGTGTACTGAAGCACCTGCTACTCGGGCTTTCCTATTCTTCTTCTCTGTCGGGGACAAGAGGTAGTCCTCCCTTGGTCATGTTCGTGAGTGTGTGTGGTTAGTGTGGACAGCTGAGTGGGGTTAGTGTTGGTTAGTGTGGATAGTTGAGTGTGGTTAGTGTGGATAGCTGTGTGTGGATAGTGTGGATGTCTGTGGTTAGTGTTGGTTAGAGTGGATAGCTGTGTGTGGTTGCTGTGGATAGTGTGGATAGCTGTGTGTGGATAGTGTGTGTAGCTGTGTATGGTTAGTACTGAC
This sequence comes from Pomacea maculata, assembly GCA_004794325.1. Taxonomy (NCBI): domain Eukaryota; kingdom Metazoa; phylum Mollusca; class Gastropoda; order Architaenioglossa; family Ampullariidae; genus Pomacea; species Pomacea maculata. The sequence continues at coordinate 8,274 of SRHC01002515.1, forward strand.
TATCAAGATGGATGTTTCTCCGGTCATTAAGAACGATGTGAGTTGGAAACTTTAACACAGATGTCTCCGGGTCCTCAGTGGAACAATGAACATTTGTAGAACTGGTGGCTTGAATGCAGTGTGAGGTTGGCAAAGTGTTCCCAGGGAGAGCAATCGATCATATTTTTACATTAGTCAATATTATACAAAGCATTTTCAACATCATAAAAAGCTATTTATAGCAGCATTTACCAATTTTATTACAGCACGTGACTGTGTTGTGCTGCATTGACAGGCAAGTTGTCACAGGATAATATAATGTAACAAACTGTATGGTGCACGTGGGACTGAAAGTTAACCTCACAGACTACTTTGGATGTCTGAGGGGTTTAAAGCAAGGATTTAAAATTACTCCTGTGGTATTCTCACTACTTATTAATGAACTAACGAAAGAAATTCGCACAAGGAGTCCACATAGTATCCAGCTTATCCCAGTGTTAATTAATTCTGTTGTTCCTTTTTTTTTTGCAAGTGTGTGTGTCAGGAATTGTTTTCAATGAGACCCAGTCCTGACCTTAACATCATGAAGGAGAATAAAAACTATTGACACTTTTTCATTAGTTATCATGGCAATGATAAAGAGAGAGAGAGAAAAAGCAAAAGTATTCCTCCACGGCAAACAATAGTCAGACAAATGAATCACGAGAACAAATAAAAGGTCGACAAATGCATCACGAATACAAACAAGAGAAAAGACTTATAGAGAGCAAGAAGCTGAAAACTGTTTTTTGCGTCGGGCACCTGCCAACAACAACACCGGCGATGAAACGAGCTTCGGTGAGGGGAGCAATAAAAACATCGGAGTGGAAACAACCTGTGCATGCGTTTGTATGATGATGTGTGTGTGTGTCTGTGTGTGTGTACAGTAGCTGTAGTAATGAATCACAGGTTTAATAATGTGTGTTTGCCAAGAACAAATACTACAGTGGGTTGTAAAAAATTAGAATTATGATAATGCGTGTGTTGGTGTGTTGGTCAAAGTGAATTGCGCGTCAGAATTTTTTATTCAACAGAAAAACTCGATAATGAACCCGTTCCTTCGGTGTCTCAGAGTTATTTTTACAACAGTGCCCTGCTCATGGCCATGAGATCCACTTACACAGTAGGCTTCAAGAGCTGAGTGGTCCGCCCACTACAAGAGTACAAGACCACGGATATGAAACTCTGTTGGTCGTGACATGACAGGATCCTCTCGTCAACATCCTCTGTTCCTTTATCCCTCCACAGCCTGTGGTTAGAAGAGCTTAAAAAAGAAATGTAAATGCGCAGAAAATGCTCAGCCCTTCGCCAAATTTCCCCTAGACATGGTGGACCACTTGACTCGTCCTTTAACACGGTAAATCCAACATTATCTAGTCATTAAGCCGTCTATCAGTTCATAATTATTTGTTTGGCTAGAGTCACCTGAGAATCACACGGACCTGTAAGGCTATGTGTAATTGAATCAAATATTTCTACAAGAAAGCAAAAAAAAAAAAAACCAAAAAAAAAACCAACAAAAAACACAAAAAACAACAAAAAACAAAAAATAAAAAACAAACAAAAAACAAACAAACAAACAAAAACAAAAACAAAACAACAACAACAAAAACCACACACACACACACACAGTCAGACACACATACACACAAACCAATGAAACATTAACCATCAGCAAAACTCAGGACTTGCTCAGAAGAAAGAGGACAAACCAATCAGACTCGCCTCATCTCTCAAAACGAGTAAAATATTACAGTTGCCGAAACCTCGAGAAGGTGTGGATGCTAGTAGATGCCAAGCAAGACGAGGCTGTAGTCAGACCTCGAGCACGTGCACCACACCGGCCTGAGCACGTGGCGGCGTGTCCGGGGGGCTGTCACCCTCTGTTACAGTTAAGATGCCTTGATACGCTTTAATGTCGGGCGCTGCAACTAATCAGCGCCCTGCACAGCCTCAGTAGCATGATGGAAGTGCGCTTTATTGCCGCACGTGGAGGATGCTGCCAACAAACACACTTGCCGCCGTCAGTACTGTCCGCGCATGCGCAGAACGCAAAAAGAGGAAAAAACACGCGTGAAGGCGGTGAGCGAAGAAAAACAAATATGGTGGAGGTTGTAGCTGTTCTTGTACTTGAGTACCGTGTGACTGGAGGATGTTGGTGCTGTTGCTGGTGTTTGGCGGCTGCTGCTACTTTCTGCCCTCGTGCACCGAGTCGGTGGTGCGGCCGCTGCTGTGCGTCTGCCAATGGATGCGAGTAACAATGCAAGTGAGGAGCGGGAACGAAGGAAAACAAATATGTGGGGAACGAATCTCTTATTTGCCACAGTTTTCAACAAGATAACAAAGCTATCTTGTCTGTGGCATATGTCAAACAGTGTTTGTCAGATTAGTTGCACATTTTAACACAGTGGTGTGATGCACAAGAAAAAAGAAAGTGTTGTGAAAGTGTTCCGGGTATGTAACACAACAATTAATGGTGTTCACTGCATGGGTGGAAATATAGGGGTATGTTCGTCTTTCGACTCTGATAGCCTGAAGCAATGTAAGTAAATTTCATTTGAAGAATTCAAGCACACCCAAGGTCTAACCTGAAACCCTTTGTTCCTATTTATCATTGTTGTTAAACTGTTTATGTTATTAAGTGATGACAAAACAAACAATCTGTGTACGGCTACTTTAAATTAAATATGACAGAATGGTTTTCAATTGTGTAACTAGTTGTTGACAGGTAGTGAACAAAATCTTTGTGTACCAGATCTCACCATCCTCCACTTTTGCCCAAGACACACAACTCACCTGTCAAGGTGCTTTTCTGAGCCCTCTCCCAAATAAATAAAGACATCCTCTACTTCCTCAAATTAGAATAAAAACATTTTCTTATTTCTCGAATAAAAGTGTCTTAGATGTTTTCCTTAAATTAAGAATTTATATTCTAAAGAAACTTTTCAAATAAGGAATTTATATTCCTCGCATAAATAATTTTCATTTATATGATAATTATTCTATTAAAGAAATTACCATTTTTGCTGATTCTGTCCATGGTAATGTAAAAGTATCCGAAAAATAATAAATAAAAAGAAAGGTTTCTCCAGCGTGCCACCAGTCACTTCATGAAATGAAATGTTGTCATCTATCATAGCAAACTGCAGGGTGGCCTGCTTATTCCGTTTGGAGGCTATCTGGCATTCAATCTGTCTCTGACATCAACAGTCCCTCCGCCGCTGTCTGCATCACAAAGTGCAGCCCACAGCCCTGGCACTGCAGTCCCACACTGGGCTTTACAGAAACATGCAAACTTTCTCCTGTGATTTTATCTCGTAAATGAAGACACGTGTCGCCATTCGCCTTCCGTGAATGAGATGAGAAAAAACACGGCGGCCCTATGCGCGGGCCCCAGTCCCTTCTCAATGCCATGCGGGCTTCAGAAGCTGAGAGAGGACCGGTCGTTGGCTGCTCCTCGTCGTCTTTCCTCCTCTCTTATTTCCCTCCATCATCTCAGGCTGCATGCACTGCATTGAAGTGAGGCACCAGAGAAGACATTCCACCCGACTGCTGCATACATTCAGCTTGAGGCAGCCATCAAACTAATACAGGATTTGAAGACAATGTGGACTAACACCGTGGCACTGACAGTCAGGACAAGCAAGGAAATATATTAAGGGCTTCTGCTAGGCTAAATTCTTTGGGGTCCCAGGGACCCCTTCTTCAGATTTTTAAGGGGTCCCTGTTCTTCGCCCAAATTTGAAGGGGACCCCATTGACAAAAATTGAAGGGGTCCTCCGAACTTTTAATGCATACTGTACGCAATTTTTTGCGTAAGCAGAAGCCCTGTTATATATATATTAACTCTTATAATATATAATATATAGTATATATATATATAAACGCTTTCATGACCTTACTGATAGCAGATTATTAGAGAACAACTGACCTTGACCTAACCACGAGAGATACTGACCTTGACCCGACATTAGACAACAACTGCAGTCCTTGAATTCTCGGAATGACATGCGTGTGAAGATACAACAGCGATGTCAGATGGAGCTTCACGGTATTAAAACACTAGGAAATTAATTTATTGAGAAAAGCTCTCAACAATACTCACCCGTTCATTTCAATAATGTATGTTTCTACAACTGCAGGCGGCATTTTGTTTGACCTTTCAATACTCGATGGCATGGCGCAGAATGCAGAT
>SRHC01002515.1:12496-26628 GCA_004794325.1 Pomacea maculata
AAACATGCAAACTTTCTCCTGTGATTTTATCTCGTAAATGAAGACACGTGTCGCCATTCGCCTTCCGTGAATGAGATGAGAAAAAACACGGCGGCCCTATGCGCGGGCCCCAGTCCCTTCTCAATGCCATGCGGGCTTCAGAAGCTGAGAGAGGACCGGTCGTTGGCTGCTCCTCGTCGTCTTTCCTCCTCTCTTATTTCCCTCCATCATCTCAGGCTGGATGCACTGCATTGAAGTGAGGCACAAGAGAAGACAATCCACACGACTGCTGCATACATTCAGCTTGAGGTGAGGCAGCCATCAAACTGACTAATAAAGGATTTGAAGACAACAGGGACTAGCACCGTGGCACTGACAGTCAGGACAAGCAAGGAAATATATATATATATTAACTCTTATAATATAGATATATAAAAACGCTTTCACGACCTCATCGATATCCAGCAATTTCCAAGAATGAAGGACTAAAGCAGGGCACACGTTTAGTTTCGTCTAATTTCACTTATATTCTCTGTACTCTTGCACTCTGAGCACAGTCGTGGCACTGAAGAAGCGAAGGCGACAGCAGTCAATGACACTCAGAGAGAAAGATGCAGAATATTTTAAATAAACCCCAATACTACCAGTCACAGAAAAGTGACCTCAGAAATACCTAATTAACATATATTCCCAGATCTCGTATTAGCTGAGGACTTCACAAGGTAAATTTATTCATGTACATTCCTGACCTTTGACCTGTTCATGTATTTTTAGAATCGATATGGTGGGATTTCTACCTGGATTTGGGGAAATAGTATCTAGCACTAACCTTGACCTATCCACTAGAGAACAACTGACCTTGACCTAACCACGAGAGATACTGACCCTGACCCAACCAGTAGAACAACTGACCTTGACCTAACCACTAGAGAATACTGACCTTGACCCAACCATTAGACAACAATTGAAGTCCTTGAATTCTCGGAATGACACGCGTGTGAAGATACAACAGCGATGTCAGATGGAACTTCACGGTATTAAAACACTAGGAAATTAATTTATTGAGAAAAGCTCTCAACAATACTCACCCGTTCATTTCAATAATGTATGTTTCTACAACTGCAGGCGGCATTTTGTTTGACCTTTCAATACTCGATGGCATGGCGCAGAATGCAGATTAGGAACCTCGATTTCCTGAGATGAGGAAGAAGGAGGGCGGATGAGATTTACTGACAGACACAATTCAATCGATGACAACAACTGCGGCGAGGAGGAGACACCTGCAACCTTTTCCTCCGACGCACACATCACAGACGTGGATACAACGAAATTCGAGTTCAAATCTTGAGTTCTTGTTTGCTCAAGAGTTCTCTTTCCGTTTGCAATGAAGGGGAGAAAATTCTTCGATGTCAAGCCGAAATGTTTCGTTCAAATAAATTAAAAAAGGAAAAAAAAAAAACCACAATCATGCATCAGACTAAAACATATCACAAAAGAATAAATATAACAATACAAAAATAGACTACACTCAGAACTACAATGCAACACAACAACCCTCACAGCAAGTGCAGGTAAAGTAAATAATATTTTAATCACATATTAAAGATTTCCATACTGTAAATAGTTTTAATGTATGTCATATCATATGAAATAATACAGAGCTATATATACAGTTAGTAATGGGACAAGAGTAGATGATATAGCTTGAAAAGGAGGCTGTCTGACAGTTTAGAGTGAGAGGGAGGAGAGGAAGGGGAAGAAGAAAAGACTATCCAATCTTTCAGTCCCAGTCAGCTAAAGTCAACCAGCAAATACCGGGGGCAACAAATACATCAACCCTGCCTCTTTTCTTTTTCAAACAACTTTCGTCATATGAAGGGTGAAAAGATGAGGCAAGTAGTTCTATAAGCGCAATAATCGAGCTCCCCATCCACGACATCAGCGGGCGACACAACATCTTCATCGCTCCATTCACACAAGTCGCTCGGCGAAAGTTTGGAAAGGGAAAAATATAAGTCGAGACTGGTTTCCTATCAGACAGTCGTAGCTACAGGTCCGTGAAGAGGGGGTGAATTGAGCAGAATGGGGTCAGGCGCGAGGAGAAGGAGGTCAGACACGTAGAAGTGCTGGGCAAAGTCCGCCACCGAGATTATCGAGAAAAACCGCTGACCCGGGCCAAAAACGTCCGAGGGAAGATTAAGAAACAAAGTGACGAGCGCGAATCAAAGAGCGAGGGGAGGAAAAAGTGTCGGGGCCGAACCTCTCGCCAGGATCGATTCCATCTACATGAACCCTGGGTCCTCCCACCCCCACACCCCACCACCACCCAATGGCGGCAGTAGCCTCCCCTCCTCGTGCTTCCCTGCATCCACGGCGATGTTGAAGCAGAGTGGTCGACCCCCGAAAACATGAAACGCCGAAAGCTTTCTAATTCAATTAATAACGGGGGAGAGGGGAGGAGTGGTGGAGGTGGGTGGTGGTGGGTGCACTGTATGAGCCCGGGGTTAGCGATAAAAATGAGTTACGACAACTCGGTGACAAGACTCGCAGAGGCTATGATGACGATACGGGATGGTGAGTGAACAAGAAGCAAGTATAGACACTCCATGGGTGGTCGGTGAGATGGACGGACCGGGTACACGAGTTGAGCACCGTCCACCCCTTTACACAATTCTAATAATAGCAACAAGAAAGTTTCTCAACAGTTCTGCTAGTAAGAGTCTGGGCCTTCAGGACGCCCGAGTGTTCACATAAGTCACTGGAGCATGACCGTATCTTGTTACCACATGATAAATACTTTTACCGGTCGCAGGCCGCATCGACTGTCTGCTGACGTCAGACGACTGGTCACGTGACTGGCGCCTACGTGTTGGGACAAGCAGTGTGCTCCGAGTGCAAGCTAACACAAGAGAGGAACCGCCAAGCAGAGAGAGATGAGACAGTGAAAGATGGATAAAGGAAGTTAAAGGAAGACATGATTCATTATTTCAGCTTCCAAGGCTTTTCTGTTTGAATTATGTTTGTTATCGTGATATGATCACACAGGAAGCTCGCCCCTGTCATGTGACCTGCTCCTACTCCTGACCTTAGAGGATCACGTGTCCCTTAAAAATCATTTTCTGGTGACCTGTCCCTTCAATAATTTGTAGACCTCCCTAGCTCGTGGAAGAGATTTTTACTGATTAACAAGTCACGGTAGTCCGATGTCCACAAAGTCATCAGAATCAATGTAGATACACACATTTCCTATAATGTTCTTGGGGTGGTGAATACTTATGTCGACAAAACTTGAACAATCATGGGAAAAGGAATGAAAGACTTCGGCATCGCCCAACCCCAGACCCCGTATGAAGAGTCGTGTATACTGCGAAGACTGCAGCTACAGCTTTAACCTTTATGTTACTTGGACATCTTCAAGAAAAAATAATAGTCACAACAGTTTTGTCAAACTACGATGGGATAATGTTATGAATGGAGTCGTGCACGTGTACTCTCCTGATGACTGTGTTGTGTGAAGGCAGACAGGTACAATTCCATCCAACGAAGGATGGAGCTGCTGCGTGTCTCCCAACGTCTGAACTGGACTTTCATTGACTGCTCTGTACTTCCTGAACATTTTAAATTGCTAATGAGTTGCCTCCCCAGAGAATGTCACTCGGTGCAGTCTGTACTGCCACCACCACCACTGCCTTATACACAATTCAGTGTCGTCTGCTGGCGCTTGCTGGCTTCCTTGGCATTAGATACAAATCTTTTCTCTTCATTGTTTCCAATCGTAGACAGGACATCGAGTACCTTTTAAGGTATCAGCTGCTATTTTTACACATTTATTCTACCACAAAGGTAAATAGATGAGAATAAACAATTAAAATGAACGATAGATGCCATTCTTTTCTTTCTTTAAAAGAGTTAGATTAATTTGTTGTGAATGTTTGCTGGCTTGCATGTTACCTTGTGGAAAATTATATGATCAAGATGTCTGACAGTAGGTCATTGTCATGACCACCAGTAGCTTCTGGGGAAAGCAGCGACCCTTGCCCTCCCCCAGCCCTACTCAGGAGACAATTTCCTCAAGAACAGTTCGATAAGCACTTGGCAGCCTAATATGGCGGTGATGACGAGACTACACACCGTGAACAGCGCCGAGGCCGGCCAGCCAGACACACAGACAGAGGGCAGCACACAGGTCGGGGGTCGTAATAGTAGCCGCCACGAGTAGCTGAGATTCCTGACAACGACTGTGACGATGACTGGTCCTGGCGACAAGTCACGTGGACCCACGTGTCGGAGGTCAAGCACATAGTCAACACATAGGCATCCGAAACGGTAATCGCACGACAAGTCTTTATTCTGAAGAAAGCTCGCGCTGTTCGTCCAGTTGAGAACTGAATTCCATAAGAATTATATATTTCGCAAGAGGCTAAGCGTTGGTCTCGGCAGCCAGACAGCAGTCCACCTCTACACGTCCGTGGTCACGTGGTAGGCATGCAATCAGAAGAAGGAGGTTGTCTTCTTTTTTTGGTGTTTCATAAATAATTAACATGCGTGGCCTCCGTGAACCGCAGTTGTGAAACACCAGTTCCCTTGCACTTGCTGCACTCTTGAAGTTCTTGGCGATGTTAGCGGGGGGAGCGGGGAGGAGGCAGCTCAACGGTTTGAGTCAAGGGGGAGATAAGCAAGGCCTTGATGTACCGGGGTGCCCGTCCCTCCTCTTGAGTGCGGAACAGATGAAACATCTTTAGCGGGTGGCGAGAGAGAGGGTAGGGTAGGGGAATAGGTGTTTACACGGAGCCAGCAACTCAGACAATATCACAGCAAGGCAGTCAGCCTTGTAAACAGATGTCACGTGTAGAGAAAGAAAAGCGTGCCCGAGACGAGATCTGAACTCAGGACAACCAATCCTCACTGCACTGGGGACAAGTACTGACCTCGCTAACGTATTATTCATTGACACACACACTGTAAGTATGAGGAGAAGAGTGAGAGGAACTGTTAGAGTGATGTAAGACCTGTAAGTAATGTAAGAAATATAAACTTCTGACAGACGTCCGACCTCTGATGTTACAATAATGTTTTGTAACTACACATAAACAAAACATTTTAATATGTAGGAGACACCATACCAGCTCACCAAGGACGATTAAGAGAAACCGTTTCTATGTCCAAAGGAGTATGAAGGACATATGGTTTCTTGATGAATTATTCACAATGTCAGAGGTCACGTGCTCGTGCAGTGACATGGCCAATAAGTTGTATCCCCCATGACTCAGCTGACAGACAGCTCTCCGGAGACGGCGACGGCGGATTTCCATATATTTGCCTTTGTCCAGTCTGCAAGTAGCATTGAGCAACCACGAGAGAAGAAGGATGGGTACTAATTATCTGCCACTGTCAGGACAGTCACGTGACAGATACGTTCACAGGAAGGGGGGAAGTCCCCCATAGTGTCACTGCATCGGACAGTGTCACTCCGTGGCAGTGTCATCCTGTAGTTCTCATTATCCGAGTACCAAACAGGGTCAACCCAAGCCTGATAATGTGACATTTGAATGGTGACACTATGGTTGACAGTCTCATTTCCCACCTGTGACTGGCAGTGTCACTCCCCACCTAATAGTGTCACCCTGTGACTGTCACCCCGCCTGACAGTGTCACTACTCGCTTAGGACAATTTCACTAGAGACATGACATGAGATGACAGTCCGTGCGTGCATGTGTCAGTGTGTGAGTGTGAATGAGTGAGTCAGTGAGTGAGTATAGTTCTTCCAAGGCAGACACCTCTCCTCTCAAATGAAAAAGAAACATTTTCAACCTTTTTCACAGGTTGTTGACTGGTGCGTCTGGTGCTTGTGTTCCTACAGATGGCGATGTTGCTGTATACGATGGTTTCAGTGAATATATCATTGTTTACCACGTTTATTCAAATGCTGATGGATCAAGTTTCTCAGTTTTCTTCAGAAAGCGATTCTTGACTATAGAAGCAGCAAGGCAGAGTGAACTGCAGGTGTAGAAAACAGAAAAGTATTTGCTGAGTAAACAGTGTAGGTTTACATATCCGTAGAAAGTGGGGCGAACAAAAAGGTATTTGTTGTGCGGACACATCTGATGTAGCTCTCTCTCAAAGATGTAGAGAAGAAAGAAATATTTCTCCAGAAAACAGGGCTTATGGGTGTGTGCACGTAAGACGAGATCAGGGAATGGCTGACAGGATCAGAGCTTGAAAAAACTTCTGTCATGTTCTTATTCTACGACCAGTGTGTTTGCTTGACTGTTTATGCTGGCATTCATGTTTCTCAGTGTTTGAACATGTCAGGCGATTTCGCAATTCAGAACTGCCCCCCGACCCCAACTCTCCATCTTGATTTATCATTTTATTGCTGTCTTCATGACAGCGTGAAAAAAAACAACAATAATAAAAGTTGTAAAGATAATTAGATGTCGGCATCTTGCAACGATGTATATCAGTTCCAGAGAATCGAGGAACATTTGGTTATTTTATTTTATATACACTGTTTGAAGCAGCTTCTGTTCTTGTTGCCGGTGAGCCTCGTTCTCGCCATTTGCTCCTCGTGTTGAGCCTCGTGATGACTGCGCTCGGCATCCTCCGTGGACTTTAATGAGCTGAGCTGAGCTCACTGTCTTTACTCCATGTCACACGGAGGTTACACCTGCCACTGGAGGTTAGCCCCACATCCACGCCACAGGTCACACTTACATGCCGGCCGCTAGAGGGCGCCCGCCCCCAGGTCACACTTACATGCTGGCCGCTAGAGGGCGCCACGTTTGGATGGCTGCCAGCTTCTCGGTATCCGTTTCTGGCTGTTTGCGCAATATTTTGCCAGAGTAACAAACACGCAGAAAATAATTCTCTTACATTAAGATGGCGATCGATCTGTGAGATGATTTGCTGCAGCAGCACATCTTGCTTCACAGTCGCCAGAACAGTTCATCCTTCAACCTCTACTGAGGAAGCACAACCAAAATCTTCCTTTACTGCTTCTAAAACACTGTATGAAATAAGGTAATTAATGTAATAGATTAAGTTAATTGCCTGGTAATTAGTTGTCTGTCTTTGAAGCACACTCCATGACAGGTTCCCTAACGCCAATACGCAACACACCTCGCAGGGTGACTTATCTATTGTGCTAAACAAGAACACCACCAGGGTGTCACATGTCTCTTGTGTTCAACAATAAATCAAGATGTCACATATCTGTTGTGATCAACAATAACGACCTCCACGTCTGTGGGTAAGTGTCACAAACGATTGACAAGAGAAGGAGTCCGCACTGGGTGGACAGGCCGTCACACGTGTTGACTGAGTAACAGCGAAAGAATGAGTGATAACACTTTTACAAATAATTTAAAATATTCGAGAAGGGAATAATATAGTCACCAGCCACCTATCAGCTCGACACTTCCCGTGGACTTAAAGTGCAGGAAGTGGAGGTTGTGTTCTCCAAGCAAGAGGCAGTAACTCTTGTATCCCGGATTTGTACAGTTTATTTAGAATTTTACAATTTTTATGAAGAACTGTCCTTAAGCCCTTTTCTAATTTGTTAATAGGCATGACAACTAAACCCTGGAAGATCTGTAAGACATGAAGAGGAGCTTCCATAGCTGGCATTGCCGAGAAAAGAGTGCGGTCACCCGTCCCCCTCAGGAGGCACGGGTGGTCCTCCCATCCACCCTACAGGCGGGTTGTCTTGTTTTGTTCGTTGGATATATACATATGTGAATTCAGAGAACATCAGTCTTGAGCGACTGCAACCACGTGTTGTGTGAACACCACGACGGACAGCAGTGACATCCACTGTGAGTACAAGTCAAATTAACTGTCTTCAGCTGAGGGGGAGGTTACTATGTTTACTCTCATGCACTCCCTGGCACCACTCACAGTCTTACTCTCATGCACTCCCTGGCACCACTCACAGTCTCTCATGCACTCCCTGGCTCCACACACAGTCTATCTTACTCTCATGCACTCCCTGGCACCACACAGTCTATCTTACTCTCATGCACTCTTGGCACCACACAGTCTCATTCTCATGCACTCCCTGGCTCCACACACAGTCTATCTTACTCTCATGCACTCTTGGCACCACACACAGTCTCTTACTCTCATGCACTCCCTGGCACCACACACAGTCCTACTCTCACGTACTAGCTGACACCACACCATTCTGCACACAGTACAGAAGCAGTCACAAAAGTGTTTTCTGTACAACCACGACACTGTGGCTGTTGGCATCAGATCTGTTGGTAATGGAACTGTCCATCACGTACAGAAACACTCTATATTTAGACAAGACACACACAGGGCAAAGGAGAGAGAAGTGGAATGAGAGACGAAAGCAGCGGAGTGAGCGGGGGCGAGGGTGGTGGTGGGGTCACAGAGCGTGCATCTCGTGCCAAAGACATCTCACATATCACACTTCCGGTGAAGATGTGGATTTACTGTCTGCTGTACACATGGCCACAAGGTGTGAATGGTGCTGTCTGTATCAGAGGTTGTGAGTGATAATGTCTGTGCTATGTGACAAACACAGCTGTGGACTGTGGACTGTGGACTGTGGACTGTGGCCAGACCATCCAACACGCCGGTGTGTGTGTGTGTTCCTCTCAGTACATGCATGGCCCATCAATGGCGGAGAAGTTGGTGGACTTTTCTTGCCAGAGCTACCCCAACCCTCCGCCTCAAAAAGATTGATAGCCATTTTTACATTTTTGTTAAAAAAAAAAACCCCAAACAAAAAAACTTTTTGCCTGAGCCGAACCTCTTCGCACGTGCAGCATGCTCTTACAACGTGCGCGGACAGGGTTTTAACGGTCTCCATCCTCCTCCCTACAGGCCTGCTTCCACAGTCCTACCCACCCCACCACCACCACCACCACCGCCACCGCCACCACCGACATCGATCCCTATGAGGCCGGTGATGGCCGCGCGGTGAAGCAGCAGCTGTCTGCCCAGAGCTTTGGCCGATGAGCAAATTATTCCACGAAGAACATGCGGTTAAATAGAATGGAGCGATAGTCTTCCTAATGCCTGCCGTATCAAGCGCTTGTTGACACTCAAATCGACAAATGTTTTCACCTTTTTCAGGAGGGTGGTCTGTAAACAGCCACTAACGTGTCGGCAGCACGTGGCCCGGTGTGGGCCTGGCATCTCCTGTGTTCAGCAGTTCACTTCATGCAACCTTCTGTCAACCACAGTTTTTGTACCCACCTCATACTTAATCGACCATTTTTTTCCCTAGTGAAGAGAGAAGATTTAATTGTAGATTTCCATGAGTACAAAAATTGCTCTTTTGCTACTGACATGGTGCTAGATGTTTATAAATGTTTTCTTTTTGGCCGAGATGTAAATAGTTTAGTAACAAATATTGAATCGTGTGTAGTGCCACCACGAGCTTGTATCACTGCACTGCTGGCAGACTATTTTTTTTCCAGTTAACTACTAAAACGAGGCAGGTGTGTACAAAGCTTCCGGTTTAGTCACATTGATTGTTCAGGCTCGCCGAGACTTCACAAGAGGCTAAGTGTTGGTCTCGGCAGACAGACAGCAATCCACCTACACATCCACGATGCTACACAATATCAGTCCATATTGCTGCTGTGTAGTCACTGCTGTACATCCAGGTTTTGTGTTGTGATGTTTCAATGTTTAGAAAAGTGGTGATAGCTGTCAACATCAACTTTTGCTAAAGCTGTATGAAGTGAGGTGCGTGGTCGGGGTTCGGTTGCATATTGTGGAATATTTTCTCTGTAATGGTGAGTGTCTGATAGTGAGAGTGCCATGTCAGAAATCAACAAAATTAATTACTTTTTGAGAGTAACGTGGATACATATATATGTTTCATTCGAAAGCAGTTTTCAATATCTTCTCATGAAACATTATACTTTACATTTGCAAAGTATTTTTCACAACTACAGAAACAAGACAGTTGACTAAAGTCCCCAGCCAGGAGGGTGAGCATCACTGTCATGATTTGTTCCCGTAATTAACACACAATAAATTAACAAGAGTTACTATCCCCAAGGAACTCTCTTGTCGATAAATTCTGCAGCCATGTACAAAGCATGCTGGTATTCTTTGATCCTGCTACCTGCCACCTGAATACCTCCAGTGCAGGTGGACGTGTTTCAATCCATCCTTTGTCATGATGTTGGATTAAGAAGTATATTTTTGTTTTCACCTGATATCGTATTGTAATAGAACTTTGTTTAGAGACAGTATTTGTGACATAAAAACTGTACAGTACATCAGAGAAAATTATGAACTGATCCAGGCTAACAATGTATTTAAACTCTGTATAGTCCACCCGAACAAACATCGGGGACAGGTGATGGCTAGAAACTATTCCATTTTACACTTAACGATGATATTTAATTTCTGAACTACAATTTTACAGCATAATCGAGAGATTATATTTTGTGAAGTGTCAAGAATATTCTTAACCTTTCCCTTTCCTGTCCCCGTGATCGCAGGTGATATATCCACACACCCCTGTATCTACCCCTGTGCTCTCCCTACACTTACTCACCCAAAGTGACCAAATCAGTTTGACCACGGAGGCGCTGACCGTTGGTCTGACGATAAACTACAGTGACTACATCAGTCAGTCTGACGGCGGCCCACGGGTGACCACATTAGTTAGTCTGATGGCACATCTCTGGTGACCACAGCGGTCAGTCTCCGGCCAGTCGCCAGTAACCACATCAGGATGACAGGCAGCATCCAGTGACCAGATCCGTCAGTCTGGTGGTGGACCGCGAGTGACCACATCAGTTAGTCTCAAGACCACATCATGGAATATTCCAGTCCATGAGTGAAAGCCTTTGTGACTGGTGCCGGTGTAATCAATTGAAAATACCCCCCTCTCACATTCATCCCCGGTGCTTGGGATGATTTGCTTAGAGAGTGATGTCCCTTTGCTGTACCGACTTGAAGAAGTTGGTTTTCTGTGGATTTCAAGACCTGTCATGAGTTTTCTACCGAGTCTTTGACACACTCTTCTTCATGAATGTGCTGAACTATTTATTTTCCTACATCCTACTGCTTTTCATTTACAATCTTGCATTGTCTCATTGACTGTTTACCTCCCTCATCTCGCCATAACGGTTCTTTGTGCTGTTGGCCGTTGAGAAGGTCACAGTGAGTTCTATTATCATGGCTTCATTGTCACCTATATACTAGCAGTCTACAGGTGATTTGATGTATTGACAAGAATATTTCCGAGTATTAATTGATCTGCTCTTATCATCGATTAACAATTACTTTGTGGATGTGAACTACCAGCTGTAGAAGTGTAACTTCTAAACATTTTCATCTGTTGAAAAAAGATGCCATACCGCTACATTTGCCATTTTAGTATTGTGATGATCAGTTGGTTTACAGTTTTCTTTTTCAAATAAATCAAAGAAAGATTAAAAGCAGCTGCTGCCAACATTTCATCACCTCACATGACATTCTACTCTATGCCGCGCGTGTGTGTGTGTGCGCGCGCGCGACATTATTTATAAAGCGCCATCAGCTTGTCCTTTGGGTTGGAAGATAGGGTATCTAAGTTAAGTTTATTATTGATACATAAAAAATTACCACACTAAGATATACCCAGGGGGTAGGTCTAGTATGCTGTTAAAGATGAGAATTACATTTAAATGTATTTACCCCTATCCTTATTCGAGAACAGGTCAAAGTGCAAAGTTTATTTACACGGAAAGATAAAAATCAGGAGGTGGTGTTTATTCAGAAATATCCAAGAACTGTAGCCCCCACCAGGGGTAGTTTGAGACTATGTTCCTGAGCTCTCCCCAGAGTCGACTTTGGTGAAGGGGTGCGGGGGATTGTATTGAACTACACTGGCGGAGAAAAGACCCCCGGACTATCATAAGACATATTTGACTGGGAGTTATTGGTCTTGATGCGGCCTGGGCTTTAGTCTCCCCGTGGATCTGATTGTCTAGACACAGGAGATGAATAATGTGGGAAAGGGCTGCCGACTGCTTCTAAAAACGGCTTTGTGTCTCTTGTCTTGGCGTTACACACAACGGCAATGTCGTTATTTGACATGACGGCAGGTAGAGGACTTGGCTCGCCCTCCTTCCATAGTCAGCTTACTGTAAGGGTGGGTGGGTATCTTATTGGGGAATTGGTATTTACACCGCCAGAACTAAGACTACATCACGGCGAGGCAGCCAGCCATGCAAACAGAAGCCAAATGCACAGAAAAAACAGCGTGCCCGAGACGAGATCTGAACCCAGGACAGCCAACCCTCACTGTATTGCACCAACGGACCGGCCTGCTTACTTTACGGGTAGTCATGTAATTTCGCATGGAATTCACTGTGATTATGCCACACATAAATATGCAATGCTTGAGAAAGCTGATTGATGATGATAATGGTAATTATTGTTATAATGAAGGTGGAGGATGGATGGACGAGTTTTATTATCACACATAATAAGTCATTTAGGGAAATAATTGAATATATTATCCAGCATACTGTTCCCATAAATAACCAGGATTTCTGCGCAATACGCGATGCATAAACCAGGAAGGGTACCCAACGGTAACAAAGTTGATTTCTCAAGTGAATTCTTTCAAATGTGAATTTATTGTCAACTTTTAGTCTACTTCTTCATGTGAACTAATCTTATTATATTTACTGCTTGACAATGTAGCAAATAGCCAAACACTTGTTGTTCTTAACTGTCACTTGCATGATTGGTTAACAGCTCATACTATATTTTTGAGATTACTTCTTCATCTCTCTTTTTTTCTATTTGGTTCTCTCAAAATCTTGAAGCCAAAGTTAACACGATGTATTATACAAACATTACAGTGTAACATCATGGATAATACAGACATTGAATACAAACATTAAAATGAAGGTAATGCAGAAAAATATCAAATTTATCAAGTGAACTCAGAAGTCTAGATTGACAATTTAAAATATTCAAATTTAGTGTTTGGTTTTCTCTCTCTCTCTGTGCGACGAGGATTACTCCGCGCTCTAACTTCTTCTACCTTTCATCTTTCTTTCCTACAGTCAATG
Source organism: Pomacea maculata (assembly GCA_004794325.1). Classification (NCBI taxonomy): domain Eukaryota; kingdom Metazoa; phylum Mollusca; class Gastropoda; order Architaenioglossa; family Ampullariidae; genus Pomacea; species Pomacea maculata. Next base: position 25,535 of record SRHC01002515.1, read on the forward strand.
CATCTTATTGTCACATGACAGCTTAAGTGTCCCATGCTCATTATCGTATTTTATTATTTCTTATGATCCATCATTCCATGCATTATTGTTAATTTTAACAGCTCGGGTCTCCAGTACATTTGTCTTGTGGCTGGAGGTTGAAGACAGATACTGGCCATGGGGGAGAGCGGACACCCATTGGCAATCAATGAGTGGGCGACTGAGTGCTTTGTGGTTTGCCTCCAGTGACAGGGAGCACCAGGGAGCTGTTGTCTGTCTCACTGCCAGCATCCTGCTCCCTCTGGTGCCAGCAAGCTTCATGAGGGCCTCGTGCAGAGAGCACCAAGTGGTTCAGGAGGCGCACCATCCTAGTGTTCAGTGCCAGCCACACTCTCCTCCATTCTTCTGATCTGTACACTGAAGGCTGCTATAACTTGTAATGCATACTGTCTACTTTTTCCACGACTTTCTTTTACAAAATTTCAAAAACACGAACAGGATGGTGAAAACGAAGAAATTTACTTTTCCTGGCTAAACTGTTATTTGAGGACTCCGAGTGCGGAGGGCATTGTCGCGTGTCATGATTTCGTCTAGGTTTGCAACTCTCTCAGCGCGTGGGACACTCCTGTATTGGAGAGGTAGCTGACAGCAGACGACAGTTAACGTGTCTTTTCAGACTATTTTTGTCCGGTTCGCGGGAAAAGGTCAAGGCCTTCGCCCGTTGTCTGTATCAGCAGCTGACGTCACAGGCTTGCGACGTCACGTGAGGTTTGCTTGAGAGCTGGTCGCTGCTGATGAGAGATTTGTTACCAAGGCGCTGAGTAGAGCGGAGAGTTTTTTTTTTTTTAAAAAGACGGCTGGAGTCTGTGCTGTGAGGCAAGGTGCCGGTTGTATGCTCTGCCACGACTGACCCAAGCTTGTGGGCACTGAGAGGCTGGTTGTACTAGCGAGTTGATGCCAGCAGTGACCACCGGGACTTGTGGAAAGTGCGGAGGGTGGGGGAATGACAGCATTGGGCTGTGACATCCAGTGTCTACGGGAGTGTGTGTTTACTCCTTATGAGTTTATTTTTGTATGTGTGTAATTTAGGGCTATTTCATATCTTGGTTTAAGGG
>SRHC01002515.1:26748-93420 GCA_004794325.1 Pomacea maculata
GTGAACAGCTCCTGAGACTGTGTACTAAGCGCCTCAAGCCCCTGTTCTGTGTTAAGAATTAAAGACTCAGGGGAAACTACGTTTAACTGACTGGACTGGGCCGCGGTGCGCGGTGTTTTTTTTTTTTTTTGTTTTGTTTTTTTACTGCTGTGTTACAATTTGTGCGTGTTTGCGCTTTGTTTTTATTTTCTTTGTGGGGGTGCAGTACCTGGTTGTTGGTTTTTTTTTTTTTTGTGAGTACTCGCATCGGTATTTTCTTTTCTTTTTTTCTTGGTTGTATTAGGTATTTGGGTGTTTGGGTATATATATATATTTTTTTTATTAAACTTCGTATTTGTGTCGTTCTTTTCGTCTTTGTCTTGGTCTTCGCTTGGGCACGGGTTCGAGAAGTAAGTCGCATCCTGCCTCCGGCTGAGTGACAGCGTGTGTGGCCTGCTGTGTGAGTGGCCTTGAGCGTGCTCCGTGGACGCTGGGGGGTGGCACGCGACAGGCACTGACCTCTGAATCCGGAGGCGCGACGGTTCGATACTCGTGTGGCGCAAGCAAACTTTCCACAGTTTACCCACTGTCGGAAATAGGTACCTGGTTTCAGAGATGGTTAGGGAAATCAACAAGAGGGCAAACAAATGGCACCATCCTCACATAAAGCTCACTCCAAGAAAAGTCTCTAACACCTCACTCCCTAACGACTTAAAAATATTTACTGAACGACCTTTACCATATGATTTGCTATGATTGGATTCAGTACGCTATCAGGCGATATAATAATAAAGGTATCTTTTAAAATATTTTCAACCAATAACAATACATTAAAAAGACCTATTCTTGCTGCGCTTGAAAAAGAATTCATGAAATCGCGAGCACGCGCACGCGCACACACAGACACATGCTACAACAGAAACAAAAGGTAAGTTTAAAAAAACATTTTGAAGAGAGAGGAATATGGAGCAGTGGTTCATTTCCTGCTCATGGACCAGGTATGATAAGTCTGGTGTGAGGAATGCAGAGTCTGAGGGGATCAGAAGAGAAGCGGAGAGAAGGAAGCGGTGTGTAGATATGAAGGTTTGGGTAGGTGGCTGGAGGGAGGGGTAGGACCATCAAGTATATGAAGTGAGTTGGATAAATAGGTGGGTAGGTGGCTGGCAGGAGGGGCAGGACCATCAAGTATATGAAGTGAGTTGGATAAATAGGTTGGTAGGTGGCTGGCAGGAGGGGCAGGACCATCAAGTGAATCCTACCGGTAACATTAATGTCTGTCCCTTGTCTCGACTGATGTACTGTCTCTCAGGCCTGGCCCCTTCTAATGGCAGGTTTACACTGCAGTAAACTCCTAAAGGTTTACACAAGGTTCGTTTATCTTCACCTGTCTGCAGTCTGCTCGCCTTACCCCATCTTGAGAGAATATTTGTCATCCCTGGCTCAAGCTTTGGCTGCATTTTAAAAATCGTGACATTCAGACTTAAGTCCGAAGTTTATATCAATAAAGGAAGAGGAGGAGAGTAGAAATCAGGCAAGTCTGTGATGAAGGTGAAGATGTTGGAGAAGTTTTTCAAGCATCTGCAGGAAATCAATGGTGGCTGTCTGAAAGCAGACGACACACGCCGGCCGTTAGGAAATCCTATGCGATCTTTGTAAATCAATCGCATGGCCAGCCTTGAACGTATTTGTATCTTTGTCATCTTTCAACTCAGTCTTCTTCTTGCAAACAGATTTTTTAAGTTGTAAAACATCTTTAGAAAAAAAAGGGAAAATTTGCTGCCAGCAAAATGAAAGGCAAAGAAAATGCTCTTTTGGGGGAAAGAGAAAATAACAGGCTGTGCTGAGCGCCGTTTACAAGTGACACATTCTCACCGAGTGTTTTTATTTCTCCTCTTCTCCTCTGTATTCCGAGCTTTAACACTTGCCATTCCGGAACACTTGTTTATCACAAGTTGTGAAGATTCTCACTTAGTCCTGTCAGCACTTTCATTTCAGACCTTCCTACATTTCTGTTCTTGAAATCACTGGCAGGGTCAGCAAGTTGTTCACGACAAGCCTCGGATGTCAGGTCTGATAAACATTAATACTGAGAGTTGTGTCGGATAGCTGTCAGCTTTAGTACTGAAAATAATGTAGGATAGCTCTTTATTGAAAGATTTTTTTATTATAAGATATCCTTCATCTAAACTATCTGACCAGCCATCCAAGAACTAAATGTAGTATAGAGTGTTGTCCTCACTCCCTCAAATAATCTTATTTATTTACGGGCGAAGGACCATCACTCTGCTGACTCCCACATCATACTTTGACTCATGGTGAACTTCTTCAAGTATCTCATGTCCAGCATCTTTAATCTTCTGTTTTCTGTTCTCATCATGGTGCCAGCAGCGATGGAGAGGTCAAGAGAACAACAATCGTGTCTGACAAACATTGGTCCTGTCTGGCAACTCAGACATGACTGCAACTTGCGGTGTGCAAACAATGGCCCATCGGTCCACATCTGTGCCAAGTGCCGTGTCTGTGACATTTTATCTTCCATAATGTGAAGTGCAGGCATTTAGTGGAGCGTCTGTTGCCAACGGTAACAAGCGTGCATCCAAGATAGAAAGCTGAAATACAATTTGGGGTTAGATGGTACAGTAGGAAGAAAACGAATGGAAATGTTATGCAAATATCATGACAGACGAAAGTCGAACCACCACTACTCTCACGCTAATGCTTTTGCAACTGCGAACTGCTACAGGCTGCTGCTTACTCGGCAGTAAAATCTCCTCCCTGTCCCTCCCTGTCCCCCATATCATCATCCTGAGCACGTGAGGGGCTCGTGAGTGGACTTGCTTCTCAGTCTGTGGTCACTGCAGATCGCACACCTACACACACACCTCAACAAGTTCAGACTGTTTAACCCTATTCACTCCTTGCTTACCCGTCACCCTAACCGCGGTTACCGGCCAAGACGTCTGCTGCAAGCGCCCCCTGCCCTTTACATAGTGATTACTGGTCCAGTTTAGGATTTTAAACTACAGCTATTTTAGGGACATTTCTGCCATCGTCCGCAGTCAAAATAAATGTTGTCTGGAAGCATAACACCATTTTTTGGTTAAAGAGGGAAAAGTTGTAGTAAGTGTCCATCTCAGGCGAGGGGAAAAGCTGCAGTGATGTAGGAGTTCCATGTCGGCCAGGCCACCGGCCCGGGAAAGAACCTGTTTGATTAGTGTTTTGCTCTCAGAAGTCAGAAATATTTACTTTTTAACAGATTTTAGTAAACCTTATCCATTGTTTGGCGCTGATTGACTATTTTGACATGAAGGTGATCGAGTTTTGACACTAGCCTGGTCGATCTTTGGAAGTGAGGGTCAATGAACTGGGTCCCTCTACACTGGACAACATGGCGGGCAAAGAAGTGGGGAGCAAAGGGTTCAGTCAAGTACATAGTGAGCTGTTCACTGTTGTCAGTAAACTGTCCACTTTTGTTAGTATGAGGCTACTACAGCAAGTGAGCTGCCACTACAGGGCCAGCTGTCCATATCAGAGAACTGCCAATATTGTCTTGAGTTGTTGGGTGAGCTGCCCACTAGTTCTACAGCTACCCATTATTGTCAGTCATCTGCCTCACAGTCTCAGTAAGTAGCTCCATTCTGTTTGTTAGTCACAGAGAGAAGACAGAATCCTTAGACCTTGCAGTGGTAAGGTATCAGTAGAGAACCCACAACCTAGAGATGCTCTTGAATCTTGGTTTGATATTTTAGTGAAAATGATAAATAAATTTTCACAAAAGTAAACTTTCTGAAATAAGTCAATAATCAATGAAGAATAAAGAGTGAGATAAAGGAAGTGAAGGTAGAAAATGACAAAGAGCTGAAGGTGTGGAAGTGCAGCCTTGCCATGCTCTGCAAGTAATAAAGTCTGGTAGTTTCTGATGACTTTATACATCCAAATAGTTAATATTCTTCGATCCTGCTACAAAACATCAGGATTTGAAAACAGCAAATTGAAATTAGTTAACGCGGTGCCAAACAATGAGTGTAGATGTCGGCTGTATAAAACTTTGCTTTCACGAAGGATTTAATTGATTTTGGTCAACATGAAAGGAACTTTTTTTCTCAAAATGTCGACAGAATGAGTTGTCTTCAGTTACTGACATTATCAGAATCTCCCAGTTGGATTTTAAAAGCATGATTTTCTAGATTACTTGAAAATAAACAAGGGACGATCAGATGTCAATAAGAAACTGTAGTTGCTATAAATCGTTTTTCATCAGCATTCACCAGACTCCCATAATAAAAAAACATGCTTCTAAGTGTCAAATATAAATTAATAATCATTAACAATAACTTAGACAAGGGGGCATAAGCGTTGATTCTAGTGGACCAGTGCCTCTGACATTAGCTGAAACTTGTTGCAATTCATCCCTGCCTTAATGAAGTGAAGCTGATATGACAAGAATAATTAAAAAACAACTTTGGTTGAAATGCTATTTTTGAGTACATTTGCATAGTGAAAGTTGTAAACAATGTAAGTTGCTTTTTTACTTTTCTAGCACAAGTTACACTTACATGAATGAGAAAAACTTCTTTTTCTAAAATTGTTTTTTTTTGGCCACAGGGTTTAACTTAAAGAACTAAATTTCAAGAAAGCTTTTCAATCTTACTCAAACATACATAATATGCAATCATAAGCATTGGCTTATTGATACAAGCAATATTGTAGCTATAACTAGTTGCTTTTGTTCACCACAATGTTTGAGGTACCCACTTTGACGAGATCTCGAAAACTCAAAGATATCAAAATAAGCTTGTTTAGATATTTAGATAATAGGTTGCACTTTACAAAGATAATAAATCAATGATCTGTGAATTAGGACACTGTCTGAGTAATTTTCTCAATGATAGCCCGTTTTGAAAAAATCTTTTACATAAATAAAAATTTCCATTATAAGCACTAAAACATATTTTGCTAGTTATTTATATTTGATTATTCTGTCACAAAATATCAATAAAAATCTTTCAACAAAGAATTTCATTTCTGGGGTAATACTGTGACCTTAATTAAGGAGATTTTCTTATAACAGGAACATTAGTGTTCAGACTGTCACTGGACTGTGGAGCTTCAGACTTCTAGTTATACCAGGAATAAACATCATGAGAACTTACTCCCAGTATCATCTGTCAGTGGACAAAGCTGCTGATGGTGAGATTTGTCACTAACCAGATTTCCCCTTTACATCCTGTGGACACTTAGAAATGTGGTCTGATTGAATAAATACAACCAGCACTTTTGAAATTTAATTATGGCTTTCTTTCCTTCAATGGTTGAATGGGGAAAATTTGACTCAGAAGCAATGGATAACAAAGTAATAGAAGTTATAAGTCAGTGACTGAGATTAATGATGTGTCTGACATTTTTGACATTTGTGCTACTACTGTTGATGTCTGTGATGAGCCTGTATACCAATCTGCCATATCTTACACCCTCGCACACTTCAGCATTTGAAGCTGTCTGAAAATAAAGTTTTGGTTCCTCTATGTCAGAGATGAACACTTTTTTGGCAACTTCCCACGAGCTTGCACCATTTATAAAAATATGTCGGCCTTCCCGTCTGAACTAATGGATGATTACTATTGCACCTCTTACTTGCCTTCAACACCGACAAGATTCTCTCTCATCAGGAGGAGAGCTTCTTTGCTCGCCCATCCCCACCTCTTCCTCTTTATTTCGAATGTTTTTTAAATTATATTTCAAAGTGACTTTTTTATTTTAAATTCTTATTCTTTCAGATGTAAAACTTGTTTTTAAATTAATTTCATGGGAACAAAATTTTTGGTAGACTTGCAAGGTGCTTTGACATTTTTGTACATTTCTTGTTTAAAATAAGGACTTCAAAATTTTCTTGTGAAAGTACAGTGGAGCTGAATACAAAATGTCTAAGATGATTGAAGTAGTTCCTTACTACGACTAACATCCAGCATTAGACTATGGCAAATATTTTGGGCAACAAAAGCCTTTAAACATGAAAATTTAGCCGACAACTACGGTCTTCAAACGACTAATACAAGCGAGTAACCGTCATGCGTGGACCACCCACAGCAATAGAAGTTGCTTCAATAAAAGAAGAAGACAGGCTCGCACCCATTCTACCCTGGTGCAGTGGCGTGCGGCTGTTGTCGACTGCTCCTATTTTCAGCCAATATCCTGATAAACGACTTTTAAGCAGGCGTGCCGTCTAGCAACAATAAGCAGCGCCCCCTGCCCCCACCCGACTTACGGGTGTTGTTCGCTCCTGGCTCCTGCTCACCCGCCAAGCACTCGCTTCGATCAAGGGCCGGCGTGTCGACAGGACGAGAGCCCTTGTGGGACGGCGAGATTTAATTGGCTCGTGCCTCCTCCCATGACATCCACCGGGCGCTGAAACCTCTTGCTGCCACAGTGTCCAAGTGGCCACAGAAAAGACAGTCTGGTGGGGTGGTAACGACAGCCCCACACCGCCCCGTGTTTTCTCCTCCAGCAGATGATGGATTGGGGAGTTATCTGAGGCCAGGCGGCGTAACTCCTACAGCATTGCAAAACCCCGACATCCCCTCGACAAGCTCGGTGTCTTGGTACAAGATGTCTTGGTACCCTCGACAAGCACGTGTCCGTCTATTTGTAACAAATTCACAGCGTCACACACCTTTGTAATGATGCCGGGAAGGTAGATGCAAAGCAAGATGTCATGAAAACTCAGAAAATAATTATTCTGCCATTAATTACTAACAATTACTCCGCCATTTAATAATTATTACTCGCTGTAACGAAGCCAAAGAATAATTGGCAGAGACCATGGAGCAACTGGTTGTCTTGGGGCCATCATTGAAAGGACTGGTCATTATTCCGCTCTCTTCAATAATTTCATTGAAGAACAGGAGGTAGTGTGGTTGAGAGTGTTAGCCATTTTTTTTTCATTCAGTAAGTACAATTCACAGAACATAATTCAGACAAAATCCAGAGATGAGAGAAGAGAGAGAGGAAAAAAAATGTGTTAGCCATTATCCTCTGTCAAGTCTCCTGCCTCTCGGGGTCGGGGTGAGATGTCTAACGTGACAAACATTTCATATAATAACTGACATGACATATTTCCTGTAACTGACATGTCACAGCCCATTACTGACATGTCACATGTTTTCACAGGACTAGACAAGCTTGATGAAAGTGAGATGGAATCGGAGAACTAACAGTGACTACCTCCATCGCACGGTCTACTAACGTGACGTCACCGACACGTAAAGGTTCAAAATTACGGCCGTTGTTGCAGTTAATCATCAAATAAAAACATTTGAAACCATTCCCAGACAGACATAAGCACGGATTAGCACCATAAAACTGTTTGGCTAATGTTGTTTCTGACCCTGCAGCAGCAAGTGCAGCGCCCGTTGTCAGCTACGTGACGTCACTCACCCCGCATCTTTCCTCCATTCCACCCCTCGCCCCATCTTGCCGGCCTGCCTGCAGCACATCCGTCTGTTTCCAGATGAAGGGAAATGGAAAATATTGAAACAGATCGAACGAGCATGATAAGTGATTATCGATCATCCCTCGACCCTACTTTGTCTCTTGTCTGGTTGCGACTGGTTCCTCTTCCTGCGGACATCATGTGACCAGCCTGTGCACACGCACCCACGCGCATTGTGCACCGTCACTAACCCACCAATTGATCAACAAATGTCTGTACAAGGTGGTCGACAGACAAACAAAACTATCGCCGACAGACAAACATCCGCTGCTTAACTAATTGGTCGAGAGAAGACCTCATGTCGGTACAGATCGTCGACACACGACCGCCGACATTCTGTAGATGGTCAGCTCGCCATGGAAATCCGTTTGTAATCTGCTTAAACACTTGGTGACTGGACAATGCACATACTTCCAGACAGCTGATGGTCAAAAATTGTGGCTGCTGACATGATGGCCAGTGTGGGGTGTGGGCTGGTACCCAATGCGCGTGGGTCGAGTGGCAGACAGATAGCTTGAATGGTCGATCATCAGCTATAGATGACAACTGTAGGAGACCTTTCTCTTAGGAGACAGCACTGGCAGCTGTAGGAGACAGCACTGGCAGCTGTAGGAGACCCTCTGTTAGTCTCGTTGGTCTGAGAAAGCTCTGGCAACTATAGGAGAATGCGTTGGTGGCTACAGCCGGCTATCAGAGCACGAGGTCTCGTTCAGCGTGCACACTTTGCTCTCAGGCAAAGAAAGGGCAATGAGTGTATGTATTCATTTCAATTTGGTTTTAAACTGTGTCAGTTTGGTTCTATATTATATCAGTTTGGCTCTATACTATATCCATTTAGTTCTATTCTATATCCATTGTATCCACGCGCCTTGTGCTGTCACGAGCAGATGAGACTTTGGTCTGCGTGGTGCACACCAAGTCCTCAACACAGCTTCATTGTATATAAAACAGTAAATTGTATATAAAACAGTGTCTTTGTATATAAAACAGTGTCTTTGTAAAGTGAGTAGAATCTGTGATCAACAAAATTCGCTTTTTCAGACCCAGTTTAATAAAATGAAGCTCCTCCAAAAAATCTGGAGACGATGAGCGGGACATGGAAATGAAGCTGACACATAGAGACAGACAATATTTTTCCTCCAAGTATTTTCCAAAATTATTTTTTGTCTCCGTACGCTAGAAAAACTAAATCAGCGATACGGATTACCAAAAAATAAAAAAAGGTTAAAATCGAATGGAAACCAGTGTTTTTACCGCTTCGAGGAAATACTGGAATCTCAGAGTGACCGAAGCAATAATTAGCAATGGAAGGAACAACTTTGTGTGTACATTAGCTAATCAAAATAAAAAGTTAAGACACATTATTACCTGAAGATTAGAAGAGATTATAACATACAAGGCTAGAAGAGTCTATAAGTCTGTAACCCACAAAGTTACTAAATGAAAACCTGTCTTCCGAATCCTACTTAGAAAGGAAACAACATCACATGACCTGGAGTACCTACAGTCAGCTCTACCTACCTGGACTATTCCATTACACTCAGCTCTACCTACCTGGAGTACCTACAGTCAGCTGTAGCTACCAGAGTAGTGCCACCAGCTACAGTCATTACCTACAGAGCGCACTGTGTGTACTAACCCTCCATTTGTTTGTTTACTCCAGTCGCTGTTTGTGCCACGCACCTGTCGCTGTCAGTCAGCTGACGTATGTGTCGATAAGGAATTTATTAATGCTTCACAATTTTTTGGCTTCTTGCGGACACTTTTTTAGACTTTCGTGGAAACCCACCTCGCGCACTTTCTTTAAAAACATAATTAAATTGTTTCTTGTTCAGCTTCTGTCTTGTAATTGAACGAGACGCTTGTGGGAGAATTTCATTTTCCCGGAGGAGGCTTGCTAGGTGGCCCTCGCCATTGTGTTTGTCTGACTAGAGGAGGCTTGCTAGACACTCTTTGTGTCTACCTACAGTCAATGTTGTGGGGTAGGGATATATGGTTATGTATCTATCGTTCTATTTAATAATCTTTCTAAATGTCTATCTGTCTGCGCTTCCTTTTGTTCGTCCCTCAGTCGCCTACTCGCTCGTCTGTCTTTGCGGGTGGTGCGAGACATTGTCGTATAGTAATGAATATGTGAATGATGTGTGATAGCGTGGTATAGTTATAATAATAATAGTGATTGAATTTTGTAAGTGCATTCCCCGTGCTGATACGACCTCAATGCGCTTCACACAAAAATCTTCAAACGATCCGACAGTCAACCAGATAATAAACATAAGCCTAAGCAAACAGATAGCATCATCAACCCCTCCCCACAAAAACACACCAAAAGTGTGGATAAAAACTGAGGAGTGGGAGTGCTATTGACTATACCAGATATTTCGAGTTTTAAGTTCGGATTTGAAGACTTCAAATATAGGCACAGTTGGCAGAGGAAAGGGGGGAGACTTTGGAACATGGGGACATCAAACAGAATTTCTCTCGTCTGATGAGTGGCAGAGAGAGGAGGGCAACACGAGCAGACCGATGACCGACTCATGTGGTGAAAAGTCAGTAGGTCAGACAGGTGGGGACAGGCCGTGAAGACAAGGGTTAGGCAGTGTGGTCATCTTGTCACCAATGCCAGGTCAGACTGACAGCCAGTGTTGTCATCTTGTCATCAATGCCAGGTGGGACTGACAGCCAATCAAGCTTGTGGACGAGGGACATAGCATGTTGCGCCTTTACTTTCGGAAGACAAGATGGGCAACATTATTCTCCTCCCTTTGAAGTTTGTCCAGTTGGCGGCTGGGGAGATTGACAAACAGAGAATTACACTAATCCAGCCGGGACAACACAAAAGCGGACACGAGCATTTTCGTTGCAAAAACTGACAGGAAGGGTCGGATGTCACTGATACTGCGAAGATGTACTTGTTGACTGCATTGATGAGAGATTCAAGAGATTAGGATGCATTGAAGGCAACACGAACAGGCCACGTGGTCTGGGGAGGAGCTAGAGAGATGTTAATCTCAGAGGACACAACAGAAGTAGAGGATGGCACACATTTCAGTTTGTGTTGCCTGATGGAATGACAATACTTTTGTGGTCCTTCATTTTCAATTTGTTGATGAACGTCCAGGCTTTGACAGAGTGAACTGTGTGTTGTGTGGTGAGACACACGGACTGAAACAGGGAAGCAAGACCGGACACTAGCAATTGTGTATCATCAACATACATGTAGACTCAAGTGGCGAATGGTAGAACTAAATGGTAGGATGCACACAATAAGTAAAACAGCTTTAGATGATCATTGAGGTACCCTATTTATTTTTATTTTATATTGTCTAACACTAACATCACTTATGTTTGGATATTATACTCGTATCCTCACACAGCAAACTGTGCAGATTGTGGGAGGACCTGATCGTCACATGACTCCGTCTCCTGGGTACAGCGGTGGCTGTCAATTGTCTGACAATAGAAGATCCTAGGCTGGCCCGTTGGCAAGTACGATAATCACCTGATAATCACATGACCATGAGTTACACAGCCTGGACACCGGCGACTGCTTCCAGATTATTTCTGCAGCTTTGCACAAGTCTTTGAGCTCATTATTTATCCAGGTAATCACAACAAAAGATCGATGGCCATCATGTGACAGCTTCATCGCTGGCGAGATGTGAACATGGAGTTTAAGTGGCAGAAAGGCCGTTAGTTGGTTGGCAGTCTACAAAGGTCTTAAATAAACAAACAGTGTCAAAGTTCACGGGATACGGTCCCCACATCAAATGTTAGTTACTCTGTAAGAGAGAGAGAGAGAAGAGAGCAGTGAGCAGTCGCCAAAAAGGCTTCATTCTCTAGTTTGGGATGTGACTGGAACATCAAGCTTTCACCTCGAATATACGGGAATACAAACCCCGGTATCAACATTACAAAGGTGGAGAGGCCGCACAAACGGAAAGCAATGTTCAGTTGACATGCCATGGTCGGCTGGCCGCCGCCTGTCAGTCAATATCGCCCATCGACAAAAGTGAAATTGCTGTCTGGACCATTGTCCTCCCTCCAACACGCCAACAAGTCCTTATCAAGAAAAGTTGGAAGGTTATTATTAGGAAAAGTTAATGTATCCTTATCGAGACCCGAGTTTAAGGTTGAACATAACCAAGATTGAAAGCCCGCAGTCTGTTTGGAGATTCCTCCTTGGTGCGGCCTCCTACCCTCCCCACCCGGGACTCGCCTTGCACCCAGATCGATGTGCTAATACATCGCAGGGCTTCTAGTGTCGGGTTGTACGGCTGCCACTCGGTGGTCGCGTGACAGGCTCGCTTTCTTACAAACACAGTTAGGCTCGGCACCACCGGGGTCGGTGGGGTGTCTGGCACCGAAATAGTTGACCATCAACCTTGGTCTTCTTCAACGGTCTCTCTGTCCCTGTGGATCTTGTGAGCCGTAATTTTTTTGGTATTTTGCAATAAAACAGCCACATCAAACTTTCAGATGAAAAGTCCTAATCACTTTCAAATGTTATCAGCCACAATGATCTCAGTGAGACACAAATCCGCTCGGAACTTTCAGAAAGCTGCAATGTACTCGACATTTTGTGAGACTAAAGTCGCAGCTACAGTTCTACAACCACAGGCACCAAAGGGCTGAAGACAAAATGTCTCAAAACTTTATGCAAGTGGTGCGATACTCGTGTCCCCAACTGTCTGGCGGTATTCGTGTCCCCAGCTGGCGTGCGGTACTCGTGTACCCAACTGTCGTGTGTACTGGTACTCGTGTACCCAAACGTTTGTGGTACTCGTGTCCCCATCTATCCTGTCGTACTCGTGTACCCAACTGTCGTGCGGTACCTGTGTCCCCAAGTGGCGTGCGGTACTCGTGTACCCAACTGTCGTGTGGTACTCGTGTACCCAACTGTCGTGCGGTACTCGTGTACCCAACTGTCGTGCGGTACTCGTGTACCCAACTGTCGTGCGGTACCTGTGTCCCCAATTGGCGTGTGGTACTCGTGTCCCCAAGTGGCGAGCGGTACTTGTGTACCCAACACGTGTGCCAATAACCTACTATAAACATTTACATGTTTCATAAAACGTCTTTGATTCCTCCTAAACACTCGGAAGGCCGACAACTGCAGGAAGGAATAGATGTCAGCCGACGGAAGGAGGTGAGGGCACTTGTCGGGCGAGGTGGAAGCAATTAGCGAAGAATGACGTTTAGGGAAGCCGGAACTGTGTGTGCTTCTCACCTACCCCTCCTCCTCCGGGTCGGTCCATTCTTCCCGGCACACGCTCTGCCTCTGGCACCGGAAGTGCAGTGTGTCGTGTCGTGCCACTACCACTACGCCGACAATGTGTTCAATGCTTTTAGTGATGCATACAACACCACCTTCATCTCACCTGCAAGGTAGTAGATAAGTTTTCCAACTGTCATACAATATCACACGAGGTTGTCCTGTCTTCGTCTCCCTCCTTCTCTCGGTTTGCTCCTCCTTCTCGTCTGCAGGTTCTGAAGGACAGAAGTAACCGAGGTTCTAGTTATCGCCGTAGAAAGCCTACAGGAGTACACTGGCCAGCAGACAACCCTCGTCTAATATCCTGTTCCAGTAATTACTGGCAATCGGAGGAACGTTCAGCCAGATTAACGCTTTTTGGCCGAGTGTTTATTCAATTCACAGGGTAGACTCCCACAACAGCCGGGTTTGTAGTATCAACACGTTCATCTGCTGCAAGATGCGGAGAGCTTTTATGTAATTATCGGGAATCGATGGGTATACAGTCACTAAACTGCATCAGAACCAATCAGAACCAAGCTGAACTGTGAGGAGACAACATTTCTTGTGGAAAAAGAAAACTGTTTATAAGGAAATAGTCTTAAAAAAATTTGAGAACTTCAGCAGCAGTCTGTACTGACCACACCCTGTAACTTAGAGAACACAAAGCTCGGAGTCTTTATAGCTTTATTGCCAACATCACATCCGGGTACTTTGTTAGCCATGTTCCAAGTCAGCGGGATTGCTGCTGGCAAGGGAACTAAACAAACACTTGATATGGCGAGGTGATGAGGCTGGGACAGATGGCGCTGGTCACGTGGTCACACCTTTAGTTTATGGCTTAGCGACTTGGTGGCCTGCTAATCACCACACAGCCTGTAGCCGGGACGTTGATTGCCCGCCATGATGGCGGCACCACGTGCGCTTGACTGGCCGCACGCGCGGAATGAATATTGCTGAGGTGACAGGCCGTCCACTCTCCAGGGACTTGGCCTTGTCAGTCTCCACCTCTCAGTCCAGCTCGTCCGACGAGACTAATGAGCCACAAGATGATCTTCTTTCGTCGCTGCAATACGTCACTTCCTCCTTATCCGCTCTCCTCCGTGTGCTTTGGGGCGTGTGCATCCACCTCACTGTCATATTTGTCTCTCTTCTTATTTCGTACCAATCGTCTCTCGTCTTGCAAGTCATTATCAGCATCTCTTTTTGTCTCTCATTTTTATTTTATTTTATCTCCTTTTCTTTCTTGTCCTTTATCAGTATTTCCTATTATTTATCTGTGTCCTGTCGCTCATCAGAATCTCCTGTCTCCCATCTCTGCTACATTTATCTATATCTCCTGTGTTTTGTTTGTCGTGTTTCTCATCAGAATCTTTTGTCCTTTATCAGCATGTCCTGTCCCTCATCAACATCGCCTCTGATTTATTAGTATTTCTTGTCCTTTGTCTCTCTAGTCGTGTGTCTGTCTACCTCCTTTTGCATCTCTGCTGCAGTCATTTTTGTCTACTTTATTCCTTATTGTCTTGTACCGTCTCTTCTTTTATTCTGTTGTCAGACCTTTTTATTTTCCCTCCTTTATCTAAATTGTTTTTGTACCCTTCTCTCTGTCTGTATGTTATGTGTGCCTGTTTCGTTTCTCTTTTATGTACCCTCATGTTTTCTGCTTGTAGCCGGCCTTTCATCTGCATTATCTTCTATCGCCATAAACTGCCCTCGGTAACCCCATCTGTCTCCAGCCTCCATAATTTTATCTCTATATGTCCGCCTAATGGACTGTATACAAAAACTGTCATGTGAACCCACTTTCCCACAAACATTGTTACCTTGGCCCTCTCCGACATCAGCTTGACCTCTGACCACAAGATAATTGTATTACCTTTCCCGCTGACCGTTAGGGTGGTCCGGTGGGACAACAGTGAGGGTTGGCTGTCCTGGGTTCACCTCTCGTATCGGACACACTGTTCTTTCTCTGAATGTGGCATCTGTTTACAGGCTGACTGCCTTGCCATGATGTAGCCTGAGTTAATTCCCCCTCCCGACCAGTTAGTTTATGATGCAGTAAGCAACATGGCAGTCACCATGTTGTGGAGACAGGGACTACTACAGGTACAGACATCCCCTTGTTGTTACACTGGAGGTAAAGATACCCCTATGTTCTGTAACACTGCCACAACCCAGGGTGGTCCAGGGTTGCTCAGTGCAGTTACCTCCCCTCACACAGTAGCAGCCAGACTCAGTTGGAGGCTAATGAGCATCCTCACCCCCCTCCTACCGATGTCTCCATAATCCTGATTTGTCATCTGTTCTCATGATCCTTATTTGTCGTCTGTTTCCATAATGATTTTCGCTCTCATATGCACATATAATCCCCTCTTACTGTCAAAGCTGCTTTTATTATTTTTCCCCAAGCTCTGTACGTATTCCTGGGACAATAATTTCTCCTTAATGTGCCTCCATCATTACCACTCACGACAGCGTGCTTTATTCTTGCTCCCATAATTTCTTCGGGAGACTATTCTCGGTCCGTAATTGTCTTTGAAGATTTAGTGAAGCCAGTACCCAGAGCTTGTTTCTTGCTGAGGGATTGGGAAAAGAAAATGTAACTAGACTAAAAATCTTAAGCTCGTAAGAAATACTTTATCTGGACAGCTTCATGGCCTCTCATTTTAGGCCAGACTACGGACTGTGGCATATACCATAGGTCAGTATTGAACTGAAGCTGGAGATGAACCCTCAACTCTCTGTCTGGAACTTGTCAGTACTCTCAAAACTTAATTCTGTTATTCTCTCAACATTAACTTGTATTATCTCTCAAAACTAAATTTTGGATTTGTTCCTAAGATTGTTTTATATTTTAAAGTCGGTTTTGGAGGGCTTTCCGAGGTTTAGTTATAAATTCCCTCAAATTTATAGCAGAAAGGTT
Organism: Pomacea maculata; assembly: GCA_004794325.1. NCBI lineage: Eukaryota > Metazoa > Mollusca > Gastropoda > Architaenioglossa > Ampullariidae > Pomacea > Pomacea maculata. Next base: position 42,394 of record SRHC01002515.1, read on the forward strand.
GGTTCGAAGCCTGGTGCTGTTTGTGACTTGTAAAAGCGAGCATGAGATTTGTCTCCAGTCATGTGACTACTGTGGTGACATGTCGGATTTGTCACCAGTCATGTGACTACTGTGGTGACATGTCGGATTTGTCTCCAGTCACGTGACTACTGTGGTGACATGTCGGATTGTCTGTGGCCTGGGACTGGTAAGGGTGTGTTTGCAGTTTCATCTCCGATGACTCCAACTATAACTCCTGGTCCACATTACCTATTGTAACCGCTGCATAAATGACATTACTGTTTACTGTAAGTGCTGCCTACATTACATCACTAATAGTATTTTTATCTCAAGAACCACTAGGCTCGGTGATGGCGGCTGGCATGACTCCAAAGCAGGTTCAGGAGGGCGCCATTAATCCGAAACTGAGGCGTTCTGGAACTTTCTTAAAATCACTGTTTCTTCACCAAGAAACCTAATTAATCTGATCGCTTGATAAGAACCACATAAATGTCAGAACCTCACTACAGTCCTGGGTATGTAGGTCTGTTCTTCTTATTCTTATTATTATTATTTACTAACAAACTACTCTGTCACAACACAGACCTCAACACACACTACCTTACCAGAACACACGCGCACACTTGCACACAGGTGGAACAGGTGGAACAGGTATGTAACATCCATCTTACACTAATTAAGTTTGACACATTTCTCAAGCAGGCTGGGAATGTATGTTCCCATATCCAGGCTGGATGTTGGAAACCGATGTGGCCGCGTAGTCACGTGTACAAAGATGGCGGACTTGCCAGAGCCGCTGTCCTCACTGACTACACAGGGCAGGGGCTACACTCCCACCCTCGTCCCTCGCCACCGACCCTTGTCCTGCATCAAACTGATATTTTTTACCACATTTTACTATGGCGAGGGGTAATTTCCAGCACAGGAACCCATATTTTAGCTCCCAATCGAGGAAATCGATTCTAAACTGACTTGTTTAGAGGATTCTTACAGAGGAAAGAAAACGTCCTTGTTGCCGACTGTCTGAGAGTTATGGCAGCACCATGCTGATAGTGTAAGTAGAGACAGCACTCGTGCTGATACCCTGGGTGCTGACTGGACTGGTGGGGTACACTTGACTGATGACCCCATTACTGCTGATGACTGGACTGGTTTGGTACACTTGACTGATGACCCCGTGACTGCTGATGGCTGATGATTGGCTGGTGTGATACACTTGACTTATGACCCCATGACTGCTAATGGATGCTGACTGTACTGATGGGATACACTGATGACCCCATGACTGCTGCTGACTGGACTGGTGTGATACACTTCACTGATGACCTCACACTGCTGATGGATATGACTGTACTATTGACCACACCCTCAACTGATGACCCCATGACTACTGATTGCAGATGACTATGAGGTGCTGACACCCTCAGCATGGAGCTCACCAGTCTCGATGGCTGGACCTGTGCTGTAGCTGAGCTGATGACGAGTGCTTGACGAGTGCTTGTGTTGTACGACAGTTGAGACAGGCTCATTATGAGGCTACAGAGGGCGACTAGCAAGACCGTGTGACTCAGTTTATAGGATGCTGGGTCATCTGCATGTGAGGACTGGTTTAAGGCATAATTGAAACAATCCCACATTCAGTGCAGTCCTGTGTTTTCTTTCATTGCAACTCATTGTTTGATTGGTTGTGTCCATCAAGTTCGTTTGCTTTTTATTTTGTCGTGGCTTTCCTTCCTAGATTCTCAACCTTCATGATATTGATTGTTTAGCAAATATGATTTATAATAAACAACTACTCCCTTACACACATTTCTCAATATTCATTTTGTTTCACACTTTTTGTTCAGTACTAGACCAGTTGACATGTTTTGCTAAATACTAGATTAGTTTACGTTTTGTTCAAGTTGTCAGATCCGTTTGTTTTCAGCACATCCCATAATGTTACTGTCATGACACCCGTTCGCCTTCACTTATTTGATTCTTACAAGATGTGTTTTAACCTATTTGTCAGCAGGTGTCCAAAGAAAAAAGATGAAGTGTAACTGAAATGTGAGACAGAGATATCACTGTTAGCATTAAAACTTATTGCGTGCTTCTTGGTGTCTTACAAATGTTGTCGTGTTTATTTGTATTTATTTGTGTTTATTTGTGTCATACAGATATCTACTATATCACTATGAGGTCCCAGACTGTACTATATATTTGGATGTTTCAATGTTGTAGGTGTTTTTTAACAGTTTAGTGTCTTTTACTATTTGCGAACATCTCCTTAGGTTTTTATGTTTCATTCGCCATTTTGGTCAGAATGTTCCTCGTCAGTTCCTGTCCAGTGATTTGACGTGCACACGTGTACTCACTCGAGTAATGTGTGTGTCTGTGTGAGAGAGAGAGGGAGAGACGGGGGGAGGGTGAGAAAAGTAGAGAGAGTACTTAGAGAAAAGTAACAGATTCCCATAACTCGAAAGAGTCCAGATGTTGGCTGATAGCACTCACAGGCAGGTGTGAGCAGATTTCTGCAGATCATCAAAGACATGCAGTCAGGTGTGCAGTCAGGTGTGCAGTCAGGTGTGCAGCCAGTTACGGGATTGCTGTTGAAACTTTGCGCAAACGTGGAACTCTTTCACACACACATACAACTCACATATCTGAAACACTTCCATGGACTTCACACACGTGAACAGCGGGAATCACGAGGTGCACGCCATGCTGTGTGTAAAGAAGTCTGTTAGTAAGTCTGTAAGCGGCTTAAAGGTTATAGGTCAGTAGGCCTCAGCGTCGTGTCCTCAACACACTTTCTGTCGAGGGGCTGAGCTCTCATTCTGGAGAATGACATCAGAAGGCCGACCAACAACCAAAAAGGTGGACTAAAGGAAAACCCGAACATACCAGTTCTGCACTTAAATATTTCAGTAACGGTAAACCAACAGTTATTTCATCTGATGATGTTACCATGCCAGCCAGCAGCTACTCAGTGTGGTCAGGATTAAGAGGGAGTCGCAGACTTGGTGAACAAGGATGAGAGGATTGAGGAAGAGAGAGAGAAGTGAATGCCGTCTGTGCGAGATGTGTGATAAGGGGACGTCACTCTCAATAAAGCTCTACCGTGTTTCCGGAAGTCATTAACCTGTCGCATATCGTTGTACTGACCTCTCCTGCATCCGATACACAACACCCAGCAGACCTCGCCACACCTATCAGCTTGTTGGGGGGATCGGGGCTGGGATGTCACGTGACACTCACTGACTGTCACAGTCCAGTGATGATGGCTTCCTGACATCAGCGAGCCTCCCTCGTTATATGTTAATGTGGCGGCCTCCATACTGCTACCCTGTGTTTGTGTGAGTGGGTGAGCTGATGTGAGACAGTTGTATTGTTCACTCCCTGTGACTGTGCTGCCTCATCTATGCAAATGCCTGTGAGATGCGGTCGTTGGCGGCGGAGGAGATGGGGTTTCAGTTGGAGAGTTTGTCGGGGGCTATCCATTACCACGACTTGCTGACGCTACCAGCTACACAGCAACGGACTGAAGCTATCCGTTACAGCAACCTCCCGGAGCCTGCTATGTGATTTGTGTGCTGCCGCATGCTGTGTGATTTGCCTCACACCTGTCATGTGCACGTGACTTGCACGCTCTCACAGACAGCAACGGAATCCAGGCACTGAACGAGAGAGAACCAAAAGATGCTGTAGGTGTACCTGTGCAAATACTTATTCCTTCCAGCCAATCTTCACAAATGCTGATTCTAAAAGAGGATAAACCATGTAAGAAAAGTAAGATAGAAGCAGACATGCTACCATTGGCACTGACTGTGTTGTACTACAGGGTGTAGAGTAGACAGACGTCTGTAGACGATGTTGTCGATGTCCACACTAATACGACTGCTGGGTGATAAGCCTTGTATACAAGACTGCCGGGACATATGGTGTCTACTCTGGCTCCTCGTCTAATCTGCACAAATCACTGGCTGGATGCAGTCAAAGAGAAATCCCGTTGTCCTCTCACCTCTCTACAGGCTCCCAAGTCTTGTAGCCTCATCATCCCGAGTTTCTTTCGTTCTCCTGCAGCGTTCCGCGGCGCAGCAGACACAAAAATCCATGGACTGTCAGTGTGTGGTGTCAAGGAGGGGAAGCAAATGCAGGGCAGCTGACAGATTAATGTCAGAGGGCCACGCAGCCAGAGCCAATGCAGACAAATAAATGGCGACTCGCCCGACGCTGCACTGGACTCAGTCGGCAACGAGGCTCTGATGGGTGCCGCACTTGTGACATGGGAACACAAGCTGCACGTCTTCTTGTTACCTTGGAAACCAAGGTAGGTCACGCACTGGTGAAAGTCCAAACGTATCGAAACCCAGACTTAACCCAGGTTTACTCCAGGCTAACCCCAGGCTTACCCCAATCTTATCCCAGGGTCTCCATCAGCTCGGAGGAAGCCAAGCGTGCGGTTTGCGAGATACTGTTGATTCTATGTGAAGAGGATGACTGCTCGGCGATGAAAGCTAAGCCTTGGAGACATACCTTGAGGATAGTCATCTGGATACAGACAGGGTAGCTAGCAATCTCTTAGATAAGTACAGATGAAAAGTAAAATAGATGTTGGTGAGCGATAACTTCACAACCCTGTTATCACAGACATAAACACATCAGTGCACGCGCACGCGCACACACACACATACACAGTCATAAAAGTTTGTGTATGAGAGTGATGGAAGAGAGATTCGATGGACTCGGTGCTAGCAACGATCATCATCGCGATATGAAGCTGCTGGAGGTAAGTCGATACATTTAACTGATAAAATACCCGACATGTGGAGTGGATCATCCTGTGTCTGAAAGAAAGATATACACACCAGAAATACCAAAGCAATGACGACCAATTCCTACCTTGGATGGGCACGTAGAGGTTGAGGGTGAGGCAGTCCTCGCCCTGGTTGGTGAGGAAAGGTGTGATGTTGCGCAGGTGCATGGCTCGTCCGTCGGGCGCCATCTGTGCGTACTCCCGTTCGTGCTGCGGCGTGAGCTGCGGACACACGGGCTGCGGGTGCACAGCGGACCTCACCCCCATCCACTGCTCCTTGGGGTTCTTGGGGGGCATGAAGCGCATGTTGCCCTGGTCCAGGTCGGCGTAGCGCAGTCCGAAGTAGGCCTCGACAGGCCGCAGATGGCGGCTGGGGAACTCCACCAGGATGCCGCGCACCTTGCCGTAGCGCGTGGTGATGATGCGGTCGCTCATCTGCTTGCGGTACACGATGGCGGCACTCCACGGCAGCAGCTGCAGTAAGGTCAGCAAGGTCAGGACGACGGCTAACCTCAACGTGCCGCAGCCAAGACACGACATGATGGCGGACAACATGGTGGATGCATCAGCGCCGAGGCGCCGGAAGGGGTGGTGGGATGACGATGGATGATGGGTTGCAGGACAGTGTGCTGCTGCTGCTGCTGCTGCAACAGGTCGGCGGCGCTTGGCGCTGATGTGGAGTACGGAGCTGCTGGTGTCCAACGGACGGTCTGCCTGCCACTCGCTGCTGTGACGCTCGGCAGTCATTGGCACACGTGACGTCGGAACGTTCTGTGCGGCGCTGGCGGAGGTGCAGCAACGACTACAACAGCCTTCGGGAGGTTTTGGACACAAGCCCCAGTCAGCTGCTCCTCTTGTCAGTCTCTTTTGTTTGAGCGAAAAAGCACCTGGTCCTTGCACTCTCTTCTCATTTCCTTGCGGAAAAGCAATAATGGACGAGCGAATTTTTGTTAACCGCCATTTCCTGTCATCTTTAACCCTTTCACAAACTGTCGCCACTTCCGCCAGAGGGCTGCTGCAATTGTCGCCTGCTGAGGCCAAAACATTTTTTCCCCTGGGAACAATCCGTGAATTTTTAGCCTTAGTGAGATTTGCTGCTTGTCGTCTGCTGCAATCTGCCAGGCGGACGGTCGGGCAGGTCGGGTGTGGCCGGCAGGCACCTCGGGTGCCAGGGTCCAGCTGAAGGCAGGTCAAGCTCCGGGCATCGCTGTACCGGCGAAACAGCGAATCCATTACAGTCGACATTGCAGCCTGCCTGAACATTGGAAAAAATGCCATCACTCTTCTTCACACTGACAGGGAATAGACAAGAAACCTACTCGCGGGATAGACAGAAAGGTGGAGAGGCAAGAAAAGTTATTAGGAAAGTGGGGAATAAATAGTTAATAACTAATGATGTGGCGAAATGTGCTGATGGAAAATACTTCTGTGACAACAATCCAACTTTTCAGAATAAAAACATGCACACCTGTCCCTAGCCACGGCAACAGTTGTAAACCTGAGCGAGAATAAGACATATTCACATGTACATCCTCACTTCCATGCTGGATTTATGTGCTTCACAAAAACTCATTTTGGAAAGTTCTTGTTCTGGCAAAAGACCTAAAAATGTGTAGATTGAATAATGATAATAATAAATAATAATATTGAGGATTTGTATAGCGCTTTTCCAATGATTTACTCAGAGCGCTTGACATAAATAATAAATAACAATATCGGGTAGGAAGGCGATGATTGTGTGTGTGAGTGTGTGTATAAAGTGTATGTCCGGGTGTATGTGTGTGACTACAACACTCTGACCTCGGTTGATTCTGAGGAAGTCGCTATATACATGTGATTTTCTTTTTATTCTTCTTTTTCTGATCATTCCTTTGAAAGCTCGTGAATTTGTGTATTCTGATCGTCTATTGGTTCACACAGAAAGGAGGCCAGCTTTTTAAATGGATCTCTGCAGAAGCTTTTCATATCAAACTTTGCTCTGATAGCTACAGCAAATTATGGGGGAAAAATTGCTGTTTTATGCCGAGCAAGCAACTAAGACTATATTACAAATGCCACATGCAGAGAAAGAATAGCGTGCCCGAAACAAGAACTGAACCCAGGACAGTCAATCTTCACTGTATTGCAGACAAACGCTTACCTGTGCAACCGCGGACCGCCCAGCAACTTCTAAGAACATTTTGTTTGACAACAAAATTGACATAGCAGTCACGTGATAAATTATAACGATGATATTTACTGTAAAACACCATACACACGTCTACAAAAAACAATGATCAGAAAATATTTAAGGATATCTGTGTAGCATTCAGAAATATACCCGCCCTAAAGCAGCCAACACAGAGAAACATCTACATTCTACATTTACAAACATTTACTGTGACGTCAGAGATGAAACAGTCAACGACTATCTGCTTATCATCACAACGTTGCCAGAGCTCGGCGATAACAAGTGTCGACCTCAGCTGACCCCAGCTTCAGTGCACAGAGCCTCCGGAGCATAAATCAGAGGCAGGCAGTGAAGGTGGCTTGGAGAACAGGAAGAAAGCAAAGAAAGTAGTCGTCTCTTCCTGTCCATTAGGTCCTCCTCGCTGTTCCTCCCAACACCTTGTGTGCTGCCCTCCCACTTGCTATTGTCACGTGACATCATCATCAACGACACAGCTTCCTCTGTTCATCTCAAAACTTTTGGTATAAAGATTTTTGAATTCTAGTTATACAGGAGTGTCAAAGATTGGTGTTGGTATTTGTAATGGCAACATCATGCAGTTGTTGTTATAAGGAGCTTGTTTACGGCATTGTACTAGTTGTCTTCCAGTTGTTGTTTACACTTGTTTCTAATACATCGAGCGATGGTAACAGCAATGTTTACTTGAAAAAAAAAGGAGAGGGAAGCTGCACCTAACCAGTATAGATGGCTTTGTGTTCTGCAGTTTGTTTTTTTCTTTTGAATTTTTAAAAATATTCACTTGACTAATTTGTTTTTGTTATCTGGACATATTTTTGTTTTGTTTTGATTTGTTTTTTAGATGTTGCCTGTCACTTGACAGGAAAATTTAAAGCATTTTTGCATCTTGACGGTTTCATCTGCCTTTCTACATGTAATGATGTATGTAATATTTTCCCTCCAACTGGAGCCCCTCCCCCTGCATCTCACCACGCAGGTGCATGTAGTTGTGGCGGTTGACCACAGGCCAATGCAATATAAAGATTGAAGAATCGGTGTAACATCATTAATGATGGCTAACGTGGATAAAGTTTGTTTCCATGGAGACCTACATTATTACTTTATACACAGACATCACTGAGTGTTTATAGGGAGGCTGGTGGAAACACCAATGGCGCAGCAGCTAAATAAATAAAGATTTGTATACTCATCACTCACAGCTGTAAAGTAAACATAATGACATAGACATTAACGGGGATGTTGATGTGTCAGTCACTGGTGTACAGACAGCGGCTGACATGACACAAGTGTGTCCGAGTGTCAGTCACTGCTTATGTCGACATGTCATCCACTCTGAGAGATTAAGATGTGAGTGGATATTATTGTTACATACACTAGAGTTTATCTCTCATCAAAAGCCTACTGCTACACAAAAGTTCAGAAAAAGAAAACAACTTTGCTCCTGCGAATCAGTCATAAAAATGTCTGAAATGAGCGATAACCAGCATGACAGGCTGTTCTTCTCTCTAGACGTATTTAGCATTCAATTTTTTTAAACAGACATTGGTAAGGAGCCTAAAAGTTTTGTTGATTAAGCTGATGGCAAAACAGAATCGCGGCCGCTTGATGAAACTGGAAAATGGCGGAGACAGATGACGACAGGACGCCGGCGAGGACGAAGGTAACTCCTAAATAACTCCTCCTCCCCAACATTCCACTGACCAACGTAACTCCTCAATAACTCATCTCCCCAACATTCCATTGCAATTGCATTCTTGTAAGTTGATTGATTGAAAGAGAGAGAGAGACAGCGATAGAGAGAGATTGAGACAAGGAAAGAGTTTGAGAGAGAGAGAGGGATAGACGGAGGGTGAGAGAGGCCCGCAATACTCCGGCAATCGTCAATATCGATTTCATTTTTCTCTATAGAGGATCAGGTCGTAGGGCTCAAGATTTCCGTTTTATTTAAACGCAGTGCATTTTGGTCTTGTATCAAGCCGACTGTTCGCTTCCTGTCTTTCAAAGTCTGAACCTTGGACGGCGACCGGCGGGTGACAGCAGTACTGACACCTGTGTGTGTAGGATACATAGGTGTGACTGCAGTACTTACACCTGTGTGTGTAGGATACATAGGTGTGACTACAGTACTTACACCTGTGTGTGTAGGATACATAGGTGTGACTACAGTACTTACACCTGTGTGTGTAGGATACAGAGGTGTGACTGCTTGTCTGTAGTCTGTAGGGATGTTCAGAATGTTGTAACAAAGCCATGAAAGGCCAGAGATGACCTTTGAACTCCTGAAGCCGGACGGTCACGATCTCTGACAGCCTGTGACTTTGTCTTAAACTTTGTGACCATAGAGGACAGTGTCACGACCTTACAACCAGTGGAGTGCGGGTCACGACCTTACTCACATACCAACCTCGGAAACAGTCGTCTGACCGGTCCAGTGGAAATGTCGTCTCGTGCTGATCTTACACTGGTTGGGAAGAGAATGAAAAGGTGAGGTGTAGGAGACTCCACTTAACTCGGGGCCAACTTTTTATGAAAGGGCGTGACCCATTCCCACTAACAAACAGTAAATATTTATTTATGCAGTGCCTTATCCCACCCACAAACATGGACTCAAAGCCTTAGGCACAGGCAGACAAACATCAACTACGACTTACAAATTCATTCACCATCACAGTGGCGAAGGAAGATGCTCAGTTTTGGTGACTGGGCAAACTTCATATTGACAGTGAACGACTTTCACATTTTTGTCCCCTCGGCATCTTTTTTGATGGAGCGGCTGCCCACCCTTGACCTATTGTTCCTTCTCCACTGCATCATTAAAATTATAACTGACCCCTCACTCTTTCTCTCTCTCTTTCTCTCTTTCACACTCAAGGGTGGTGTACCTGGTGAAAACCACAGACAGTCAGGCAACAACGACGGGTTCAGTGGATGGTGATGAGGCAACAATGGCGAGTGGATTGTCAGGAGGCAACAAGGACCGGTTGAGTGGATTGTGAGGAGGCAGCAAAGACCATTTCAGTGGATGGTGAGGAGGCAGCACAGACAGCCAATCAGCAATGAGGAGGAGGCAGAGACCACGTGGACTGGCGCGTGACGTCTAAATACTCGTCTCGGGGCGGCAACTCGTGTTGTGTGACCACGTCCTCCTGACCTTCTTCTCTCAGTGCTCATCCTTCTGAAGCCTCTTCAAGGCCTGAAATCAATATAACTCGTCCCTTGCACTCCCTCAGACACATAAGCTGGAGAGCGAAAAATAATGCGATCGCCGTTTTAAAATAAGTTTCGATCGAGCAATCAAGAATCCACTCTTCTCGACTTAAAGCGTTGAAGACCTCGCGATTCAAAATGGTGAGTAAACCTGACGTGGAGTGCACGATAAATGACGGCTCGACAAGACCGCACCAACCCCTTCTCACCCGCCGTGGACCACAAATTTGAAAACAAAACCGGTTTCTGCCGAGGCAATGGATTGTAGAGAACTGAACACACCTGACTCCTAACAAGGTATGTAATCGATTGTTTACACAGGTGTTCTGTTGGTAGGTACACATCTTGATGGCGGCTATGCCTCGTCTTTCTTTTTATCTTGATAATTTGAAATAAACACTAAATAAATATTGATGGAACAGTAAGAACTATGCAGTACTCTCCATAGTCGTGTTAACACCACCAGGTCTCCGTGCTGCCAGCCACAGTCAGTCCGTGAGTGTGGGGTCGAAGGTCAAGTGATGTACTCATTAGGTAACATTATCGACACGGTCGTCTTTCCTCAGGAGATGTCCCTGCTGTCAATTATATCATGCGAGTGTCTCGCGAGGAAAGGAGAGTGGAAATAACTGATTCACTGATCACGGGCTTAAAGGTCATTGTGCAGACTATGGACTATGGAAGAATTGGAAATAAATAGTAAATGCATTTTAAATGCCGATCAAATAAAACTTGAAAAAGTCCGTATAAAAATTGTTGGGCATAAATAAAAGATTGTAAAGGTCATAAAAAGTGCAAGATATATTTAGTGGTATGTGTCCAGTGAGACGATGCAAAAATTCTTCATCGCTGTTCTCCTCAGTCAGCCCTCGGTTAAAGGACAGTAACGGACACAGATGACTGAGTCATCATCGGGTGCAAGCACCCCGCTTGTTATTATCATTATTATTATTATCATCCTCATCATCATTGTTAATATTATTTAATGACATGGTGCACGCTGATGGAGTTTGTGGAGAGCAGAGAGGACGAGGTGCAGCAGGAGCAGACGCCGCACCAGGGTAGGTAGACCACGCGCTCATTCACGCTCCATTACACCCCATAGTTCCTGGGTGGCTGGGGATTACACGGACTGCACGACCACCTCTCGTGCGCTGTTTGTCGAAAAACGAAATACATCGAGAAATCGAAGCAGAAAATTAATTTGGAAGAGGATAGATTGCGCAAAAGCCTGTGCGGAGAGATAGTGTAATCGCACGTTCATGTGATCCTATTGGAAGTTTGAGACCAAAACAGTTGTTGAGATGGCAAGAAGGGAGGACAGAGAAAGTGGACAAACATCCAGTTCACGAGTGGAATGATCTAGCCGATAAGCAAATTGATTCACTGTTGTTTTGGATAAACAGTTGTCTCGTGACTTGCAGATGGACTTGTAGAAATGTCCGTTCGTTGAGCAACTCCAGGGCAATTCAAAAAAGCATCTTGATGAGCTGAACTTACCTCAAGGCAATCCTCCTCCTCCTCCTCCTCCTCCTCCTCCTCCTCCTCCTCCTCCTCATCTTGTGATCCTCTTGCTTTAAATATACTGTTCTTCACACTAAACAGCGACTGAACACAAAGTAAAGTATTCTTTGTGTGAGTACTCTCCTTCTCTTTCTCTTCCTTCCTTGTCTCTTTGTCACGCGCTCGCACACTCATGCACGCGGGGCGCCACCTGTTGCTGGCCGGTCAGCTCCTGCATTTGTTGTCGCCGTTATCGGCGCCCGTGGAGTGTTATTGCTCACCTGCTTCTGTGAATTATGTTTTGATAAATGAGACTTTTATGGTTTATTTGTGCTCCTGTTTGTCACGTGCACTCCGACAACAAATGAATAAGTGGGTAAACATGCAAGTGCCACAGCCAAAGTGAGTGCAAACCTTCAAAGGTCACGGTCGAAATATTGTGAGTCTGTAAATTCAACCATCGCAATGTCTGTAAACTTGAAATTCATTGAGGTGCGAATCTTGAAGTGTCAGGATTTCTGGAAAAGGTGACCTTTGACCAGGCCTGGGACTAGGGCTGGGCAGAGAAGGAAAGGTTAGAGTGAAAGACAAACCCACACACACCTGCACACACCTGCTGCAAGACTTCGTCTCGTTTCAACCTTGACCTGTCTTCGACTGTGACCTGACTTGACGGCGTTGACAACTGCACCCAGCATGCTACACCAAGAATCTGCTGCCAGCCCTTGCACTTCACATACCTCTAAAAAAAGTGGGCAACGACATTGATTAAACACGACCTGGAGGCGGGAAACACGAGACCGGCAGAAGGTGAAACAGCTTGAAGTACAGGTATCTCAGGTGTTTATATACAGCCCTCGTTATCGCCGCCGGCCTCACGCTTGGCCAAATACCTTCCCCAGCGCAAACCAAAGCAGCATCAACACGCGGCGTCCATGTTAGTGAAAGAGAAGCTGGCCAACTAAGACAGAAAGCCCTCGGCCATGTGTGAGGTGAGAGAGAAGCTGGCCAACTAAGACAGGTGAGGGGTGGAAAATGAAAGAAAAATGGAGGGAGGGTGAGCTGTATTGCAAGCCGACATAAAATATGCATAACAAACACACCTGGGGATAGGATGCTGCAATACCAAACAGCGGCACTTACAATAATCCTGCAGTCATTCAGTCTTACCGTCAACGAGTGCTTGTCAGACCTGGCATCAGCAGTCTGCATTCTCACCTCTCGGTCTGTGTGCCATCAGTGCCAGACAAAACTATGAGGAATTCAGCAGATGTTGAGCGCCAAGCAGCAGACTGAGGCACAGATCGTGAGAGAGATGAGAACACCAGCACTTGCTCCACTTCTCCACTTCGCTGAGTGGCAGAGAACGGCACGCGCCGGCAACTACAAAGTGAGTCTCAGGTGAACAGTCGGGTGGTGAGTCCGGGTGTGACCATCTCTTGTGTGAGTGTGTGTGTGTGTGTGTGAGTGTGTGAGTGTGTGTGAGTGTGTGGGTGTGTGAGTGTGTGAGTGTGTGTGAGTGTGTGGGTGTGTAATAGTTTTATTCACCTTTTCGACTCCATCTATCCTCATATCAACAACAATCATTGCACATTTAAGTAGGAGCTGTTAAGTGCTCGACTGAACATGAAGAAATTAGAGATATAAATAAAACCTTACACTGAGCAACTATAAACATTTATGTTTGCGATCTTATTTTAAAGCATTCAGCTATGTACATAGCCACTTTATACTCTAGCATGTCCCGTAGTTGCTGATTTTTTTTTTATATTTAACATAAAAGATAAACTTTCAGTAGGGACGATTATCTGAGGAAAGAAGATATATTTATTACAGAAGTGTACTTGGCAGACTAAAGTGTCTTCCATATATGACCACCATATTTCTCGCTTTCCAGGTTTATAGTAGGTTTGTTAAAAAGCAGAATATTATTGAATGGCAAGGATGGCATCTTATCAGACATACACCATGATTTTGTTGGCGTGTTTGCTGGGTTAACAATATAAATAATTTTAATAAACACAAATATATCTCCGTATCCTAGCCCTGTGGGCAATGTCATGGGGCTTTAAAATTAATGAAAGTAATACAAAAAAACCAAAACTGTAATTAAGATGCAAATCTTAGAAGTCGTAAAAATATCACACAGATGCCAATCATTTTTTCTGTATTATACTTTCGACAGCTTGTGATCATGTTTCATGCACTCCAGACACATTTGCTCAAGTTCGTTGTTTATTGGTGGTGTAGGAAATGTCAAAGCTGTTATCATCTTCTGTAGAAAATTGTAGAACAGAAGACAGAGTTCTATCTCTCACTTGAGAACCAAATCAGTTTAGCTGATGACAAGAGTCCAGAGTAGCAAACGCAGTTGTATAGAATCTTTGTACAACTTAAGATGTTGAGGCTTTACAGAGTTCTACAGTTCACAACTACACAGTCATTATTCATTTGTGACTAAAGTAAATCAATTAATACTCAGAATAATCTTGCCTACAGAGAATATAATCCGTAGATTGCCAGGAGCTGCATGATAATGAAACAGAGAGGACAACACACTGCGTGGACTGAGTGACCTTCTCGTCGGCCAACGGCACAAAGAAACCGTTGTGACAGTCGAGAGGAGGCTGGCAGTCGATGGCAGAATGGAAGACTGGAGAGAAAAATTATAGGGCCACAAACTAGAAAACAGTTCAGCACAATGACGAACAAGCGTGTGTGAAATAATAGAAAACTCGCAACAGGTCAACGAAGACAACCACAATACCGAGAGTTAACCCCTCAAGCCAGTGAGGTCAAAGGGTCAGAGATGGAGGCCCAGGACACTCAGGATGGACATTGTGGTCATCGCAGTATTCAGCAGACAAGCGAAATGAATCAGGTCAACAAATTATGTAAATTCGAGCAAAGAAAATCCTTTAATTTTATTCTATTGTGACGGTTAACTCTAAAGGTTGCCAGTTGTTTGTATTTCACACATGTAAACAATACCATAACCATATGATCAAATTTGACCAAGTAACATATAGTATGTGCGTGTGTTTCTCTGCACATGATGTGTTCGGGCTTCCTCTTGTATGTGTGTGTGTTTATCGGAATGACAAGTTTGAGGATGACTATTTTTATTGCTATCAACGTCAGGTCTCCATACTATTCTGAATTTAAATCACTGAGAACTTCTGTGAATTATGCTCTCGTTGCTTGATATCTGTTTGTATAATTTCATCGCTGTGTGTCGATATATGTATATACTTTATCAATGTGTGCCGATATAGTTATATAATTTTATCGGTGTGTGTCAAGATCATTATTTTAAACGCCCTCGTCAGGGTCGAGCTGACGTCAAAGTCCTCGCGATCGTTTGTCTTTCTGCCTTCTCTCTGTCTTGCTTTTCGTCTGTCTGTGATGCCTGCTGGTCTGTCTGTATGCTTGCGTGCGAGCCTTTCTATATCTGTAGTAGTAAAGGAACCGTATTATTGGAAGATATTAAGCCATTATCAATAGTATAGTGACAAAGGTACAAACCACATTATTTGTTAAATGTTATTGTTATCGAGATCATAGATACCAACAACGAGGTTAGGTACAGTCCCCAGTGTGCAGTGCACAGTCCACTGTGCAGACTTTGCTTGTCATACCACCAGGTGTGGTTGTAGGTGTGGTTGTAGGTGTGGCTGGTGGACACGTCGCCCCTCATCCCACAGACACAGACTCTGTCCACATCCCGCCACTGGATGTGCTAACACAATGACATTTTATTTCCTTTTATGTCTCCTCACTGGCTGTCACAAGACACAATGACCCCTTACTGCCAAAAGACAATGTTTTCCTTCAAACAAAACACAACACAACAAAACACAACACAATATTTCGCCCTCACGACAGTTCAAAGGACAATGTTTCTCTGTCGGTGTAGGCCCGAACCTACACCCCACCAATGATCGCCTCCCTCGCCGAGTGCCAAAAACTCCGATGTTTCCTTCCTCACCAAAAAAGCAGAAGACCAAACGTCTTGATTTGTTATTCTGCCCTTCGCACCGAAACACAATTCCAAGAGACACAAAGTGTCTATGCATAATAAGAAAGGACAGAGAGCTCCCCGTGTGATTTCTATCAAGGATCAGCGAGTGAGGGAGAGAGAGTGCATGCGATCAAATAACAGGTGAAAGGTCATGGAAGGTGTGCTGATGTTACGAGAGCTTTTCTGGATGTGGTCAAGCTCATAAAACAGGATAATTAGTTAAAAGCCAGCAAAAGTAAAAATGCACTGACTGGGGGCATCCTCGTGAAGAACTTTCATGTTTCATGTTAGTTTTCATCTCTGTAATCGTATTAACGTGCAAAGTTCTCATAAAAGAATAGTCACAGACAACAAACAAAATATTTCTTACCGGTGAGTGTGCATCTACCAGGCGAATGCTCTCGACATGACCTTTGGTACACGTAAGGTCAAACACGCGAGTGACGTTGCTGCGGATGGTGATCACAGAGTCTCGACTGTCGAGTAACTTTCTGAGTTTACTTTACCTACCAACGTTCACAGAACTATCTAGCCTTCAGCTCATAGTCTTCTCAGGAATCTACTACGAATAATGGCGCTTATCCAGAGAATGACAGGGTTACTCACTGGGGAAGAAAGTTTACAGTTGATCTCAGTTGTGACCCCGGGTGGCGGGTGTGATCGCTGGTATTTTAATCAGGCGCGGCAGTGCTCCCTGTTGTCTGACACACAGAGTTTTTCTCCCCCGGGATGATGCTTCACACCGCAACAACATTCCTCGTGCCAGGAGCCCCAGTTATCACAGACCACACTGGCCCACAACTGCAGCCAGTCGCATCTTCAGGACAGCAGTCAGGATACCATCCTGCGTCCCGCCGGCATAAACCGTGAGGCGCCAGAAGGGGGACATCAAGTGTGGCAGGCCTTCAATCTGAATTTCATGAGAGTTGCACAAAACGAGAAGTTGCAGAGAGTGAGGACAAAATTAGAAAACAAGTTTTTTTTCTCCTCCATCGTGCCTCCGGCGCGCACACAGGTCTGGGTCTGTGCCTGCTCCTCCCGTTGAGCCGTGTTTGCAAACTGCTGCTGACGCCGCGCGGTGCCGTTGGTGCTGGCACCAGACTCTCTCCCCTCCCCTCCTCCCCCCGACCTCCCATCTCTGCCAGTGAGTCGCTCTCACAGAATGTTCCGCTGGGCACCGCGTGGTCGCCGCTCTCTGCCGCCAGCCGATGCTCAGCAACAGCACGCGCAACAGCACGCGCGGCCCTCCGTGTCTCGACGCTACCCGCCATTGTTTGAGTTGCGTAACTTGTTTACTGCTCTACCTATCTGATGCACCCTTCTATTGTATCTCTGTGTGCAGCTATTTTTTACACCCTTCTATTGTATTTCTGCGTGCAGCCGGTATACCTGTTTCATACACCTGTCTGGTCTATATGTGGACCCATCTACCTATCTACTACACCTTTGTATTGCATCTCTGTGTGCAGCTGGTATACCTATCTGATATACCCTTGTATCTATGTGTACAGCTGCTCTACCTCGCTACTACACCTTTCTATCGTATCTCTGTGTGGACCCATCTACCTATCTACTACACCTTTCTAGTCTGTCTCTGTGTCGAGACTTGTCTACTTGTGATAGCCTCTCTACCTGTCAACTACACCTGTGTCGGTGATGCCATTATATCAACGTTCTAATATTTATGTGTTATATATAGATCATGTCTGCTACACCTTCCACTATGTCTATCTATAGCGCAGATGTTTTGTTTATCAAACCTATTTTATGCGTCGGTAATGTGGATGAACAGACACGTGATGTACAACAAGACTTTTCTATATCAAGAGACATCTGGAAAGTTCGATAGCGAACTTACACGAGTCAGACTTCCATAGGTAACCTATACCGATAAGTATGTTTTAGACGACACGCAGATTCCAAACAAAAGGTAAAGAAGAAAGAAAAAAAATAACCAACCATCAGATAATGTGACTGCAGTACAAACGACCAGTAAAGGTGTGTGTAGTTCAGACCTCGTTAACCTTGTATTAGTAAGAAGGAAATCATTAACCTGGGGTGGGCTACCTACTACTTACTACCCGAGTATCTTGTGTAACTGGTGAGCAGCTCCACGATCTCAGTGCCTCACTGACACACTGACCCATGCCGCCTCTACATCCCTCATCAACCTATCCTCCCTCCTCCAGTCTGGCAACGGCCGCAACACTAAACCGAAACAGACTTTTATTCATTCATTTATTTTTAGTCTTGAACAAAATTTCTCTTGTCACCTTGTCCACTGAAAAAGGAATCTTGGGTAAACGGTTTTGACAAATCATTGTGAACGACCTGGGGTCAGCAGCAGGGCAGGACACCTGTAGGACCCCATGTGGGGTCTGCTGAGGGCAGTTGCTGTCCTGGTGTAAGGTGTGTGTGTGTGCGCATGCGCGTGCTGCCCCGTTATATGGAGGCAAGCGTCTCAAATTACAGGTTGTCAGGACTGAGAGCATGGGAGGTGTATGCCAGCGGCCCTTTACAATGTAAAGTAGGCATGGTCAGAATTACAATTAGCAAAATGTTTATTTTGTTCTGACTACAAGTGAAGCGCGTGTTCTGGCACATGCCGCACGCGCTACACGTCAGGGCGACTTGGAGTCAGGGCCAGGATGCTGGGTGGCTGGATGGCTGGGTGGCTGGGGCTGGACTGATTGTATCGTGGGTTGAGCCGTGCATTAACGGGTGGTGTTTGGAATCATGTCTCTGCAACAGAGTGCACGCGTGAATGGCGTTTGTTCCCTGGAATATTTTAAACATCGCGGGGCCACGCGCGATCAATCTGAGTTTCTAGTCTCGTGATAATGCACGCGCACGACAGTCTATCATTTGCTCGTGATGGTGTGACTGTGATAGCGCCCGCCCTACATGTACAATTGTGGATTTCTAGAAAGTCCTGCGATCTCAACTTGAGAAAGTGGGAAAAGAGACCGAGAGTAAGGTCAGGCGAGGGAGGAATGTATCATGTTGCTGTCTTCGAGAGAACAGACTAGAAGTCTCAACAGGAACTTATCTCTTGCTGTACCTGTCCATACAACAACCACACATCTCAAATTAACAGAGCTGGAAGTGGCTCACCATACCAAAATTATACCCAGGAAGAGTATGAAGGGTTCTCATAGCACATTTCATTGTTTTGGTTTGCAAATAATATAAGAAAAAAGTCTGTTTAACTATCTTTCACAGACTTTGTTTGTTTGTTGTATCACTCCACCCTCACACCTACCCCTTGACGGTCTTCCTTCCTTCCTGGTGATCTGTGATGAGATGGTGTAGAGACCACGCCGCTCATCTATATAGATATCACTGATTTGATTGATGTAGGCATCATTTTTTCCTCATCATCGTTATCCTTTATGCTGCTGGTGAAAGTCGAGATTAATTTCCCCTGTCGTTGAAATATTGGCGTTTTCCTGGTTATTACTGGTGAAACATGCAGTCGTGGTCGCTGTTAAGTGGAAAGTGTTGTTGGAGTGTGTGCTAATGTTTACGCATGCGCTTCCGCGCACACAGCTGTCCTGTCCCAATCCCTGCTCTGCTGTTCTTACATCCTGTGTCTGTCCTCTGTCCCAATCCATACCCCGCTGTGTCTTGGGTAAAGTGTTGTATACCAATGAAAAAGTGTTGTAAACCCTTGGGTAAAGTGTTGTAAACCCTTGGGTAAGGTATTGTAAGCCCTTGGGTAAAGTTTTGTAAACCCTTGGGTAAAGTGTTGTAAACATTGGAGTAAAGTGTTGTAAACCCTTATGTAAAGTGTTGTAAACCCTTGTGTAAAGTATTGTAAGCCCTTGGGTAAAGTGTTGTAAACCCTTGGGTAAAGTGTTGTAAACCCTTGTGTAAAGTGTTGTAAACATTGGAGTAAAGTGTTGTAAACCCTTATGTAAAGTGTTGTAAACCCTTGTGTAAAGTGTTGTAAACCCTTGGTTTAAAGTGTTGTATACCAATGAAGAAGTGTTGTATACCCTTAGGGACGTGTTCTGTACCAGTCGGAAAGAGTTTAAGTCCAGGAGGGAGAGTTGTCTACCAGGAGGGAGGTTTCGTGCAGGTCGGAGAGTGTTAAGAGGCGAGAGAGGGACGTTGACTGAGGTTTGCATATCACGTGATGCTTATGTGCACACCGTGCAGCCTGTGCTCGATGACAGTCGGCACGATAGATCGATCTGCAGTGTGCGTGCGCATCTGCGTCTCTGATAATCAGTCACGTGCGCCCTAAAAGCAACCGTCTCTTTGCTGGCTTCTTCTCGTCGGTATATATATATATCTTTCTTTTGCCTAGTCTCTCTGTCCTACATGCGTCTCTAAGTATACAATGTATCTACATGCAGAGACAGATGGTCTATTGTTTTTCTTAGTATTTTTGTTTATAAATTATTGCCGCATTTCTGTACCTACCACTTTATGTGCTTCATATATCTATATTTTTCTTATTTCTCTTCTCCCTCGTACTCTCGATCCATTTCTCACGAATTTCTTTTAACAGACATCCATTCAGTTCAGTTCCAAGTTAGATCAACTTCACTTTGGCATCAGTCTTCCCGAAGCTTCTCTCACACAAGCTGACGCAGAAAATTGCAATCTTCAGTCCCACAATGCAACATGTTTCCAGCGGTAACAGCGGTAACACTACAAGAATTATCCGCGACTTCGACCACAAAGAAAAAACTTGCTTGTCCAGGAATTGCAGTGCTGAAAACCGGAAGTCGTCTGGGATCGGAAAGGCACGAGCTAACACGCACTTCCGCTGCCTGTAAAAGCTGCCCATTCGTCTTATCCGTATGTTGCAAGATGGCGGCGTTTGCTGCTGGGTATTGATATGGTTTTGGCGAGGCATTGATAAATCGCCCGATTTCATACATGGAGAAACCAAGTTGGCATGGCGGTGTCATGGTAAAAGAAGATCCCCTGCAAGGCGGTTAACCCCAAACTAAGGTCTTTCCGCCCTTTCTCGTGTCAACCCGTGAACCATGAACATGTTTGTCTGGTGCGCCACCCGGCTGCACGGAAGCCAAACTGGTAATATTAAAGGGACAAAGGTCAGCACACTTACGGAAGCCACAAGATGAAAATATATTTAATTTTATTTTGTGTGTACGCGTGTGGCCGACTGCTTGGCGGGTGTCGGCCATAGCAGCTGATGAGGATGAACGAAAACATGAGTACTTTCCCGCGGACCCCAGTTCGTTTGTGTGTGTGTGTGCACGCGCGTCCTACTTGCTAAGCTACTCTCAGCTTGCTATTATCTTTGTGCCTTAATTTTCGGGGTAGGAAGACCTGGTAGTGTGCACAAACATTATGCCTTATCAATGGGCAGAAACTCGCAGGTCAGTAGAACTTAGCACTCTGTATCAACCTCCGGAATGAGCAGTCCTCATCCTTTGACACTAAGAGCCTGTTCGGGATGAGGTGCAAATCACCCTAAGATGGAGGGAGCCAATGTTAATGTAGATAAAATGTTACAGAAACCCTCTTCCTTCATCGAGGTGATGCCGCTGAATGTAGAAACACATCGGAACTCACATCGCCTGAAATGAGTCAGCCCACGGCGAACTCTCGCGCTTCTGGTGGACGCTACGAGAGACCAACGAGGGTTGCGTGGGGTCCGTTATCTGAACAGGAAGACGAGTCTGTTACCGTTCACATAAAAAACTCGTTTGTCGTCCTTCGGTGTGAGGTCGTTAGGCAAAGTTCGGTTGCTACTCTTTGGTCTTGATGGTCATTAGCTGCTTCTGGGTTTTGAGGAAACGACTCGTCTTTGTCGTTAAACGTTGATAGAGTGGGCAACAGACTGTTCCCTCCGTTTCACACAACTTTAAACACATGGTGTGTCTTACATTCCTTACTCCTCTACTAGCTACAACAGCAACATTCGGATACTTTACGCAGTTTTAATCATCAGGGGAACAAAATTTTCCCACGGAACTTGATTTATCAAAAAGTTAGCAAGATAATATTGGATTTGAGAATCTTGTTAGGCTTTATTATGTGTGTACGTACATGTTTTTCTTTTTGTTTTTGCTTATATGTATATGTATGAGGGAGGGATCTAGGAGAGAAATATATGTGTATTCTGTTTTCTGTGTTGTAATAATAATAAAGTTAACAAAATCATACATTTTTCATCCCGTCAAGCGGTTCTTCCGTTGTTTTTGTAGACGTTGTCATCCTCACCCTCATGTCTATTTGTCCTTTCCAAATGTAAGCCGCTCGTTTGAACTGTCAGCTCGCTTAAACTTAGATTTACTGTTAATGTCAGACGGACCTATTGAGAGGTTAAAGGTGACAAAACGGAAGAACCAGACAACAACATAATGTTACATGTGAGAGAGGAGAGGGCAACTAAATGTTCTACAACAACAGGTGTAAGATGAGATCTCAATGTGACACATTCAACAGGTGAAAGAGGGCACTGTTATAGTTCACAATCAACAGGTGAGACAGGACAACATAATTCTATATAACAGACAGGTTAGATGAGACTGTAAACACCAGCATACAGGTGAGACTAGACACGAAGACATCATACCACACAAGTTTATCATCTGACATTGAGGTTTGTAACATCAGAAGGAATTTGTAACCTCGGAGTGCACTCAGCACATCTCTCAAATGAAATAAACTCGTTTTTCTTTTTCTTTCTTTTCTTTCTTATTTCTGTCCTGCGTTCCTGCTGTCAGCGCCATTTCTCTTTCTTTCCTTCTCGATTGCCACACTGCTGCCCCCTGAGCTCGTCAAGTTTGAAGAATCATGTTAGTTCAGAGTGATTGAGTGCCTCACCCACCCGGGAGGCCTGGAGTTTAGACTGGCCGGTACAAAAGTGAGATCAAGCCATCTGTCTGTCTGTCTGTCTGTCTGCCTGCCTGCCTGCCTGCCTGCCTGCCTGCCTGTCTGTCTGCCTGTCTGTCTGTCTGTCTGTCTGCCTGCCTGCCTGTCGGTCTGTCTGTCTGCCTGCCTGCCTGTCTGTCTGTCTGTCGGTCTGTCTCTCGGTCTGTGAGAAAGTTAAAACACAGCAAGTTGCTTTAAAGTGATTGTCCGGTGGTCAGGAGGCCAGGCCCAGGTTTGAATGGTGTCGTGAGACCCTCTTACTCGCTGCTGGCACCAGACTGATAAATGCAGCGCCTTGAACTGCTGAGAGAACTGCTGAGAGAACTGTAGAGAGAGTGGTTTGATCCTCTCACCTACCTCATCTTATTAGGATTGCATACACTCGGGGATGTGGCACTCTGCATGTCCTGCTGTACAAGGAGTCGAGGATTCTAGGCTCAGAGTTAATCCTTGATGGTACCAACACTTACAGCATAAGTGCCGACACTTGTAGCTCCTGGTGCCGACACTTACAGTTCCTGGTGCTGACACTTGTAGCTCCTGATAGAGACGATGCCCTTCACCTTTCAGCCCTAAGTAGCTGTTATTTGTGAGAAGTGCTCACTCGCCTTTTTTCAGCTGTTTTTTTTTACCTCCTCTCTCTCTCTCTCTTTACATTATCTTTATGATGGGCTACTCCCCTGGGAGTCCCTCCAATTGTAGAAGCTACGCACATCTGTGTCTTCTTGTGCAGGAATCTCTGTCTTTATACCTCTGGGGTAGTCCTCAGGCGAGATCAGGATAAGAGGGAGCAGCTTTGGCCCCAGAAGGAACCTTGCAGTTGTTTGCACCCTCAATCTTGCCCTTTACTGTAGAGCACATTGACACGCACTGTATGTAACTTCTTCTTTACTCCAGTCAAAAATCTTGGTATAAAAGTAGGAGACCAGTTCCTGTCTTTGTGGCTATAATTTTTCCATCCTTCTTTTTCTGTGTCCCGTTATTCGCTTTGCAGTCATGTAAAAAATTGAACTTTTTACCTTTAGGGCAAGATGTAAACAACAACAGATGGAAGCCCTACTGCAAAGTAGTCTTCGAGATCGCTTCCTGCGGAAAGACGAGCTAAATATACATATACGTCACCAGCGGTACCAAGGGAGAAACACAAGTCACCAGTGCTAGCAGGCTATATACACACGTCACCAGCGGTACCAAGGGAGAAACACAAGTCACCAGGGGTAACAAACGAGAGACAAGACCAGTGGTAACAGGCGATATAAACACGTCACCAGCGGTAACAAGCGAGATACATACGTCACCAGGGGTAACAAGCTACATATACACGTCACCAGGGGTAACAAGCTACATATACACGTCACCAGGGGTAACAAGCTACATACACACGTCACCAGCGGTAACAAGCGAGATACACACGTCACCAGCGGTATCAAGCGCCGCATTTGTAAGACAGGTTCACTCACCAAGCGATGATCAATAAGTTTTGCACGTCACAGCTCGAGTAAGGAATACCCAGCAATTTCTATGCATCCGCTGATGTTTATCAACATCATCATCTTCATCAACACGATGCCATGATGTATGAAGATGGAGATAATCGTATGCTGAGACGTGACTAAGCAAGCTAAGTTCCTGGCAGATACGTTACACACTTAGCTAAATTACCTGCCATTATCCTCTTTACCTTCACGAGCGGTAGACGGATACAAGGACAATAAAGTATGTTATTGGTTAGAATGGTATCTATGTATGGGGTGTGTATGGCAGGGGTGTGATTTGCATCGATGGAGATAACTATGTAGCCTAGCCAGTGTAGCCAGGTCTAGCCAAGTAGACTAATTTTAAACATGAAGCCCGTTGGGGTGGGTGAACTGCTGACGGAGTTCAACAGTGAAAGAGGAGCGGGGGTGCGGACATGGGAGGAGAGGGCGGACAGTGGACGAGGGGGCGGACAAGAGGACTGGAGGAAGGGAGAGGCAATTCTCTGCTTCGCAGGCCGATGGGTGAGAGATAGTTAACGATCGCCTGAAGACGATTGTTCTGCAGCCGCTAAGCTGAGCACGAGGGCGTGAGACCCGGCGGCTCTTGTAATTCGCTTCCCTTCCAGCCTGACCTTTGTCACGTGCACTTACAATGTCAGGACAAGGCGTACCTCCAGACAGTCTTACACCACATCACCATCCTTCTCTCACATCCATGGCCAAACAGTCTGTTTCTCTCTCTCACACACACACCAACGCACATCCGCACTATCTCACCACACCGGGGGTCACGTGCTCACCCACGCATACACATACACACATTCCCTGTCTTAAACCCTAATTATGACTTTCTTGGAAGACGGGGAAAAAAGCTCTTCTTCCCTAATAGCATTCCCCAGCCCATTCGTTTTTGCGTCGCTAGTCGGCGATTGTCGTGATTACTCGGCGATTCTCGCCATTTATCGCCTTCTCTCGCGTGCCTTGCAGGCAGGCCTGGCGTGCAGCGGCTGCAGTGCAGGCAGCGGCCATACCTCATAAAAGTGATTTGCATGCAGCTTTGTTCACAACTCTTTTTCATGATGGACGATTCGACGAAAGGGATTCACACCGCAAACAAAACTCAAGTAGCGCCTCTTATCTCTTTCATTGACTCCTCGTCTTTTTGTGTTAGTTTTGAGATTTATTTATTGATTCAATTTGGCGGTTATGCACGTTTTTGAGTGGATGTGTGTGGTGGACAAATTCGGACTATTTGCAGACGATATGAAGGATAGAGGAAATTAAAGGATGCAAAACATTTTAGTTTGGTCTTAGGATATTTTTCTGACACTCAGTCTATCCCCATCTCTTCACTCATTTTACGGAAAATATTTCATGTTCGATGAGATATCTACAAATATATTTGAATGTCAGTTGTGGAGTTCAGTTAAGAATACTAAAGACTTCGACTGACACAATGTGTATGTGTGTGCGCGTGCGTGCATTGGTATTGATATCCTTATCGATATCCGTGAATCGTGATTGGCTGGCGGGACTACTAACTCTCGATGGCTTCCTCGCTTCACCGCCTTCATCAGCGATGCGCCAAATGACAGACCAGTCTTCTTCTGGGAGTGATCTCCCCTTCTTTTGCCATCTCGATATTTTCCTCTGGGATGATGACAAAAACTGCTGAGGATGTCGATGTGACCACCACACGAGCTTGCATCGTGTCACTGAGGACAGGAGGCTGGCTTACAGCTTTTCACTGGTTCTCGTTGGTTCCTTCTAACTGACAGATTTGAATAGACATAATAGACAATCATACACACTGGGTTATGTTGATGTCAGATGAACAGATAATAGGATAGATAATGTATGAGACTGATGTCAATTGTACTCACAAGTATGGGTAGGAACCGGTCTGATAGACTGTGGCTGGAGGCCTGTAGCATCCATCCTCAAGGCCAGACGGAGACACTAAACATGACAACTCACACAGCACGAGCCTCCGATAGACTACAGACTACTGTCACGTGATGAGTGGTGCGTCTATCATACCACTAATCATCCTCTGGTTAGACACCAACATATACTGCAACTCACCAACAGTTATTAACCCTTAGACACCAACGGCAAAGGCAGCTTCTAATCACCTGGTAGCTTGTGGCTAGAACGACCATTAGTCATTTGTGGTTAAAGTTAGTGTAGCCAGTAGCTACAGTGTTAGTGTAGCCTGTAGTTACAGTGTTAGTGTAACCTGTGGTTAGTGGACTGTAGTTAGAGCTAGTGTAGCCAGTAGCTACAGTGCTAGTGTAGCCTGTGGTTAGTGGACTGTAGTTAGAGTTAGTGTAGCCAGTAGTTACAGTGTTAGTGTAGCTTGTGGTTAGTGGACTGTGGTTAGAGTTAGTGTAGCCAGTAGTTACAGTGTTAGTGTAACCTGTGGTTAGTGGACTGTGGTTAGAGTTAGTGTAGCCAGTAGTTACAGTGTAACCTGTGGTTAGTGGACTGTGGTTAGAGTCAGTGTAACTAGTAGTTACAGTGTAACCTGTGGTTAGTGGACTGTGCATAGAGTTAGTGTAGCTAGTAGTTACAGTGCTAGTGTAGACTGTGGTTAGTGGCCTGTGGTTAGAGTTATTGTAGCCTATGGTCAGTAGCCTGTGGTTAGTGGACTGTGGTTAGAATTAGTGTAGCTAGTAGTTACAGTGTTAGTGTAACCTGTGGTTAGTGGACTGTAGTTAGTGTAGCCAGTAGTTACAGTGCTAGTGTAGCCTGTGTTAGTGCACACAGTATATACAGTACACACAAGTACACATAAGTACGTTCTTGCAGAATATCACACACTTTCCTCAGAAATTTATTTAAACTCAATTTTTCTTCTGAAGCGATTGTTCTGGTAGCTAATTTCTCCTTGCTGATGACTGTTAATTGCTGTGCAGACACACTAAACACCATGAGTTGGCCTGAAGACCACTTGAAGACCTTCAGTCTCTCTAATTTGTGTCCGCCACCTTTTTCTTCAAACGCTTTCATCTCGCTGCTAAATAAATCTTGTCGAGAGCAGCGCCAACAAAAGGTTCGCACGAAGCCATTTCTCAAGACCCGGCAATAAACTGTGTGTGGAAACAGTTTCACGGATTCTTAGAATTTGTTTCATGACAGTGATTAAACTGTGTTGTTTTTTGACAGGAAGAGAGAAGAGGATGCTGGTGGAGAGAAAAGACACACGGAGGAAAAGAGATTAGGTGGGTGAGGAGACGCTGACCTTTCACACATTTCTTACCAGACACCCAGCGACCTGTCAATTAGTCCCACACCCGGACAGTCAGTGTCCAGTGCTTGTGATGGCGGGTAGATACATTTGTCTTCTGTCCTTTGATAATCTGCTCGTGAAATTTATAATCAGAGTCTTTTCATCTTTTGAGCGCCTTAAGTTTTAAACCGACACCATTGTCATCGCCATTGTTGTTATTTTTCTTCTTGAGGTCAGTGGATCATCCTTGATGGTGATGATGGATGATGGATGATGGATGATGGATGGAGGATGATGGATGATGATGGATGATCATAATGATCATGATGACCACGACGACGAAGTGATTTACATAGCACATACTCACCTTGTAAGTCGCGTGCTCTTAGCGCTTGAGACAAGAACGAGACACGGACAACATATGAAAGACAGAAGGATAAACAACAGTAATAAAATACAAATATACAACACGGAAAGAAGAATCGGGTAACAAGAGCTGAGGATATCGTGATTCTGCAGATGAAGACGAAGGGAAGTAGCCAAGAGATAGAAAAAAATACATGGAATCTTCTCTCATCTCCTCTTTCTTTCTCTCTCTCTCACTCCTCCCCTCTCTGTAACACTACCTTACTCCTCTCTCTTCATCTCTCTCTCATCTGTTTACTCATCTCTCCTAAAGGCAATTAAAGTATAAAGATAAGTGTAATAAAAATATAGGTTCATATTAAAAATCTATACAGACCGGAAAGTTCGGCAGATAACTGTCCTTAAAACAAAAGAATCGGAAAGCTGTTGCAGCATAATTAAATAGAATTTCAACTCCTGTATTTTAAAATCAAAGGTGATGTGCTCGGTCGGAAGACACTCTGGACTTCCCACGACAAAGGAAAAGTCTTTTTGTAAAATGTCAGTGAAAGGTTGGAACAACACCGCGAGTTCTTATCAACGCGCGATGATCTGGATTTGAACTTCTTTCCACTCACAACCCTCGGTGTTTGTTGTGGGCATCACACTCCTCAACTTTCTGTCAGTCGAGGGTGAACACTGACTGACTGTCTTGACCATGACACTGACACAATGACCCTAACTGACTGTCACGACCCGAGTTCAACTCCAGCGGCTTTCTGTTTGTGTCTGTCCTGTAACTTGAGGCATGTCTTTCTATTGTGTTTGTGTTGATGTCTGGTAACATGAGTCACACCAGTGTGAAGGCATGATGGCATGATGGTATGATAACATGTTGACATGATTCCATGAAGGTATGAAGGCAAGGTGACATGATGGCATTGTCGCGTGTCATGTTTTCGTTTAGGTCTGCATCTCTCTCAGCGCGTGGGGACGCTCCTGTATTGGAGAGGTAGCTGACAGCAGACGACAGTTAACGTGTGTTTTCAGGCTATTTTTGTCCGGTTCGCGGGAAGAGGTCAAGGCCTTCGCCCGTTGTCTATAGCAGCACCTGACGTCACAGTCTTGCTACGTCACGTGATAGCTGCTCGAGGGCTGGTCGCTGCTGGTGAGAGATTTTTCTTACCAAGGCGCTGAGTAGAGCGGAGAGTTTTTTGAGAAGACGGCTGGAGTCTGTGCTGTGACATCTAACGTCTACGGGAGTGTCCTTCCGTTTCTTCTCGGGGTGACCGTTGGTCGTTAGCATCAGCCGTGTGGGTGAGTGCATATTTTCCCCATTTTTTATGTTTGGTTTTGGATGAGAGGCTGCACACGCCTGAGCATGTGTTTACTCCTTATGAGTTTATTTTTGTATGTGTGTAATTTAGGGCTATTTCATGTCTTGGTTTAAGGGGGTCATGGAGGGGGATGTTTTGTTATTTTCTCCAGTAGCCTTTTAGTGACCGTTGTTCTTTTATTTATTTCAGGCTTTTTGTGTATGTCCGGGGTGCACGCCCTTGGTGTGTATGTACTGTGTACTTCCTGTGTATACGTGCTATACGTGTGTGCCTTGTGTCCTGGCTCCACGCCTTTTGTTCGACGAGCATTCGTCTGAGATATAATCAACCTTTCTGCACTTCTTCATTTGTGACGTCTACGTCTACGGGTTCTACACCTGCATTCAGAAAGGGAACTGTACTGTGAACAGCTCCTGAGACTGTGTACTAAGCGCCTCAAGCCCCTGTTTTGTGTTAAGAATTAAAGACTCAGGGGGAACTACGTTTAACTGACTGTACTGGGCTGCGGTGCGCGGTGGTTTTTTTTTTGTTGTTTTTTTTTTAAACTGCTGTGTTACAATTTGTGCGCGTTTGCGCTTTGTTTTTTATTTTCTTTGCGGTGGTGCAGTACCGGGTTGTTGGTTTGTTTTTTTCGGTTTTTTATTTTGTTGTGAGTACTCGCATCGGTATTTTTTTTTCTTTTTTCTTGTTTTTATTAGGTATTTGGATGTTTGGGTATATATATATTTTTTTTATTAAACTTCGTATTTGTGTCGTTCTTTTCGTCTTTGTCTTTGTCTTCGCTTGGGCACGTGTTCGAGAAGTAAGTCGCATCCTGCCTCCGGCTGAGTGACTGAGTGTGTTTGGCCTGCTGTGTGAGTGGCCTTGAGCGTGCTCCGTGGACGCTGGGGGTGGTACGCGACAGGCATGATTGTATGATGACATGATGCCATGAAGGTAATGTGAGGAGACCACGTGGTGATGATTACAAAAGCACCGCATGCCTTCCTACGATTGCAATGACATGATGAAATGATGACACGAGGAGACCACGTGGTCATGAGAACAAAGAACACCGCGATTTCTTCCCACAATGCCACTCGTGACATTTATTGATTCTGATCAGTGTTTTTGCTCCTTCGCGACTAGTTTTACAGTTTTTCAAACCAACGAACAAAGCACAGATGCCGGCAGGCCAGCCAGCCAGCCAGTAGGCCAGTTTTCAGCACGCACGCACTAACACACGCGCGCACACTCGCAGAGAAATGCATAGAGATGGCTTTTGTTCGAGGAATAAATTGTCTGACATCTAAAATAACTATTAAAAAAAACGAACAGAAATATTTTTCTTGCTTAATGTCGCCGTTGAAGGTTCTGAACACCTGCAGATGTTTGCGGCATCAATTAATGTCAAAATCACTTGCTCCAACAGTTTATACAGCTATTGACATGTCATTAATATTTCCTTCCTTGAGAGTGAGTAAAGGTATACAGCTCAACAACCGACATTCGATACATCTCTCTCTCTATCATCGGGTGGAAAGGTTTCCCACTGACAGACAACAGAACCCTGGCCGCCATCACAGATTGACCGTTATTCCGGTAACAGTGTAGGAATAACTCCTTGTTATGACACGTGACCACAGTTTATGCTTTACTGTACTAAAAGTAGATACTGGATAGATGTGGAAACATATAATATGTGAAAACAGATGGCACAAATAATAAGACACAGGTAACAAGAGCAAAGTTCACAACAAATCTCAGCTCGTGTCCGCCCGCCTGTGAGTGTGTTTGCACGAGTGCCTGCATGTTTAATATGTTTTCACGGATGTGAAAGCTTTCATGTGTGAGCTCGGGGGCACGCGCATTGCCGAAACCATTTATTATTGCAGGGCAAACAGCCGAGCGTCCTGCCGAGTTCGCCGTAGTGGTGTGTGACAGGCCCAACAGATGGCGCGCAGGCACGTGGTCACGTGGTCGACCTGCAGCGCCCCCTGCCTCCACCATGAGCAGAGGGTGAAAGGAGAGCAGTGCGGGAGGGAGGGCGCACTTCTGGATCATCGACCTGGTGCAAAATTAAGAATTGAACCGCAGGCATTAACCGTAAAATATCTTTCTTTTGCGAGAATCAGGAGAGGTTTGTTTTAGTGTCCACGTCAAGTGGAGCTGTGATAAGGCTGATGTTTCACAATAGTCTGGTGGAAGCTGTCGTTTAACGCCAAAACTCTTGACTCACAGAGAGCAGCTCATGTGAGTGGAATCATGTCCTGAACCAGCAACAGCTGTCTGTGGGTAGATGATGAACGGCAGCGTGATGGATAGTAGGGTGGATGGGTATGACCACGAACTAATATTTCTGGACTGCTAGTAGACGATTTTTTCCAGTTAACTGCTAAAACGAGGCATTAGACGACATAGCTTCCGGTTTATTCACATTCTTTGTTACGGCTCGCCGAGACTAACAGCGGATCACTTCGCAAGAGGCCAAGAGTGAGTCTCGGCATACAGACAGCAGTCCATACATACACGTCCATGGTATGACTGACATGAAGCGGTCTTATAGCAAGGAAATAAGTGTATGATACCAGTGAAATAAGTAGTATGACAGCAATGAAATAAGTGGTATACTGGTATCAACGACACCAAGCTACACATGACTAGCATGAAGCTGTATGAGGATCTCAATGAAGGTATGCGGTACTGATCGTCTTCCCACCTGATTCAGGTAGTAAGACAAGTCGGGTGACCTCAAAAAAAAAAAAGGAAGAGAGTGATTTCCGCAGTTAAGTTTCGTTGCTTCTCAAGTGACTGACTAACCCGCCAACCCACGCAACCGCCCTGTCATTCGAAACCGGCAGTGTCACTCGCTGGAGGGTTTGTCACATCCGTTGGGTCCTCGTCCTTTTGCGGGCTTCCTTGATTCCTTTCGAGCGCTGGAAAGTGGGAAAATGTTTCTCTTCATCATCACGCTATCGCTCGCAGGCACTCAGCTAATCTTGAGTCAAGACTCAACCTGTACAGACCAGCACATGCAAAGCTGCATGGACAGTGAATTCAGTATCTTTACCGCTCTCCCAGCTGAACTAAAGGATTACAAACAATTGACAGACCTAACCTTTCTCTGGAAAAATCTGCATGGAATGTGCAGTCACTCCGATGTTGTTCGACAATACTATCACTGTGTCTTCACTGAGCTGTCTGACTGCTTTCGAGAGGTTAATGATTCTCGACAACATCAACTGCCTGATGCTTCTCGGATTTCTCAAGCCTTAAAAGATTTGTGTGATTCACACATATATATCAACCAGACTTGTTTTGAGAACACCATTGCTGGTGCACAATCCTGTTACATGACTACTAAGGAAACACAAGAATCTGTTGACTGCAAATCATTTGAATTACTACTGGGGTGCTTTAAGGAACAACGCGACTGTGAAGGATACCAAGTCATCAAGGGGTTCTTCATGGGTACACAACCTGCTGTGTGTGCAGGAAATGTACAGCAGCTGACATTGTCTCTGCTTTTGCTTGCTTTTGTTGCTTTTTTCTTGAAAAATGATTAGATGTCAGTTTTACTTTTTTTATATAAGCTCATCCTTAAACATTTTACCTTCTTACTTTGCACAGATTACTCAAGAGGCAAAATAACTGCTTCTCTTTACTTTTATGCAAAGAGAGCACACTATGCTAGTTTCATAAATGTTTGAAAGTCAGAAAATGTCAAATGACTTTAAAATATTTTTTGTATTGACATCATAAAAATGAATCATAAATAGTAGATTCCCCTGTGAGTGGTGTTCATGCGCTTGGAAGCAGCAGATTGTCTCTCACAATTTAGGTCCTTTTCAGCCATCAGATTGTTTGGTACTGTATAAATTTTGGTGTGAACTTTCCTTTTGGTTTTCTGCAACTGCTGATGTGAATTTTATTGGAGTACTTTCATGAATTTTGGTGACAACTGGAACTTGAAGTTGTAACAGGCGTGAAGGGAGGTGTGTGTAATGTGTGTTTATACCTATTGCTATCTGAGGACAATAAACATGAAGCTTTGCCACTGTTGCTATATTTTGGTATGACAGATATGAAACTGTATGATGGCATCACTGACATGAGGCTGGATGCTGGCACTAAGGCAGCTGCATATTAAAGATTCCTGAGGACATGATGTGCGTGACAACAGCAGCTGCATTTTGCGACAGTACGTGTGTGGACTTCGTGAATACAAAATAAATGAATGCCGGAGTCAAGTGAAGAGCTAAGACAGCGACATTTACAGATAAAGGCCAAGGGGGGACTAGACAACATCTGCCATCACAGCAACAGGTGGACAGCTTGGTGTCGGTTACATGATGACAAGACAGTGGCAGGCAAGGGATGTGCATTATTTTAGTGACTTGACAGATCAGCTTTAACGGTGACTTACTCTCCAACTGTCAGAGATTATTGGTATTTAGACCAAAAAAAAAAAACCCAACAAAAAACAAAACAAAAAAAAAAAACAACAAAAAACAACCCACTCTAGGAACTGAAGCAAGTGTAAGGTGGCGAGGTCGTCCTATGTACCCTGAGCTACACACCAGCCCACCACGAGCCTCCTGAGCGACTTCTGTTGCTGTTGATGCATTACCATGATTCCTATTCACAGACAAGGACGGCTTGCCAGGATGAATCAACGGTTAGTAGCCAAAACGGTTGCAAGAATTGGAGCACTGTCAGACTAAATAAGACTCCTGTAGCATGGAGTACAATGATGCGAGGTCAGTGAGTGCATTAGCACATCACTCTGACAATTTGGTTTGTGCGGCGCAGACAGCCATAACAAGGAAGCTTAGAGATTTCTGGATGGTGTGAAGGACAGGCGGGTATTCAACGGAAACTACAATGAGGTCAGTGGGGTCAAACTTACAACTTCCATGTCTCAACACGCGCTGTTGTATGACACTCGGCAGGCGGAGCACAACTAGTTGTAAGACTGTATCTTCACTCACTCCACAGGATAGAATGGAACTCAGCGACCAAGGTAACTTTAGTGTCATGACACAACATGGTGTCAAACTGACGACATAGCATGGCGTGAAACTCATGACACAACATGGCATCAAATCCATGACACACCATGGGGTCCAAACTCACGACACACTATAGCGTCAAGCTCATGATACAACATGGCGTACAAGAACTGTCATCTGTCATGGCAGCCTAAGCCAGAAAGTAAACACCTACATGCAAGAATACAAGGAACTTGTTAGTGTTCACATATCCATCTCCAAACACCAACGACTTCTTCACGTGCCGACAGACATTCACTGGCAACTTTCACAACTGGATTCTGTCTCAATCACAGTCCTGCATGTCGTCTGGTAGCTATATACAGAGCGATGTGTTTATCTGCCACGTGGTATGAATATTGAAAGGAAGGTTGGGGCGCAGACGAACAATTTCTTGTCACTATGACAACGACAATGATGGTCGTCTATCGTGTCCACGAGGCACGCTTACACTGCGCTTGATGCAAACATCAAGCCATCTACAATTATTTAGTATATCTTAATTAAACACATTTTTGTCAGAATTTCATTTTCATCTACTTTTGGAATTTCTTGTCAAGCAGTTTAAGTGGCAGAGAACATCAAGGACTGTGTAGGGTAAAACGACAGCTTGTTGTTGTCATGCTCTCCTTTGTTCCTTTGTGTGGAAAAAAGTTTAACTAATGATCAACAGGTTTGTGGTTAGAGGACTGAGTAAACAATGATGACAAGAATGTCAGGTGACGGCGACTTTTGTCCTTTTGAAGTGTCTGCGACAAGTTTCACATACCCGCCAAAGTGCGAACGCCTCCTCGGCAAATTTCACAACACTAGGCCTGCCCACAACTTGCTCAACACTAGACCTGCTCACAACTTGCTCAACACTAGACCTGCCCACAACTTGCTCAACACTAGACCTGCCCACAACTTGCTCAACACTAGACCTGCTCACAACTTGCTCAACACTAGACCTGCTCACAACTCGCACAACACTAGACCTGAAGCCAAGCAGACTTCGATTTGTTGGCGGAGCAATTACTGCGTGACGCGGTCTGTGGATTAAAGGGCGACCATTTTGCCGATGAGCGATGGGCCTCCGGTCGGACGATCACTATCGCACACACACACATACACACACACAAGGGTTTGTTTGTGGGTTGCGGGTGAGTGCGTGTGAAGCCAAAGCTGACAGGAGACAGCAAGACATGGCTTGGTGGAGAAATGAATTGGTACAAGCCACATAGTCGTTTCAGTTTTTACTTCGCAATATGTGAATGTGACCACAACATGGAGGCGGAAATATGTTTGTCGACTGATAATTACACACAATTAGCACAGTTTCATACCTTTCTTTAGCCCAATAGTAGCCACTCTGTCTGTCTGATGAGAAGACGGAGGAAGAGAGAAAGCGAAAAAAAAAATGGATAGAAGAAGGGTGTAGTTACAATAAACGAAGGACACGCAAGAATTAAAAAAAAACTACAAAGAAAGAAACAAAAAGGAAGAATACATGAATTTATTTATTTATACCTGTCTGTATAATTAATACTATTTGTGCGTGTGTGTGTTTGTGTGTGTGCTTATTTTCCAACTGGGTAAATGAGCAAGAGTTTGCGCAGCATACAGACTATGAGGCAAAACAATAGTCTGTGGAAACTTCAAAATATTCAGCATGTAACGGTCTTTACTTCACCGTTTGTTACAATGGCTGCCTCGGGAAACCGGACCGACAAATTAGAGACTTCCGGTTCCAGGTCAATTGAGCAGCGGGTACAGGGCGGCGACATGTTCATTCGAATGGGAGAAAAAATCCCCCTGAGCTTCACAACCACACGAAATCCTTGGCTACGGTACGACAAGCAGACATGTGTGTGAGTATGTGTGAGTGTGTGTGTGTGTGAGTGTGTGAGTGTGTGTGGGCGAGAGTCTATTTGTCAGTGAGTATGCAAGACTGTCTGTGTGCGCTGCGATCCACCGAGGGCTTTATTTCTACAGTTGTCAAAATCTGTCCTCGTTTAATTTCATCAATTGATGTTTTGACCAATATAAACAGAGGATAATCTATTACTACAGGCTGGTGTAGCCACCCAGCAAATCCAACTGGTGTACACAATGGACGACGGGCCATGTTTGTTGGAGGGACACGAGGCACCACATGGCTGGCTCAGACTCTACAGACATCCCCAGAGACTGCAGAGAAGCCCTCGGCAAGAAACATCTGATGGAGCCACATGCCGTTTCCACTAATTTGCCGTTTTTAACGCCAACGGCTTCTAAAAAATGTTGTCTTTTCTATGAGATTGCCGCTCAAATCCACCCGTCAGTCGCTTGTGTGCTCTCAAAAACAACAAATGCTGTTGTCTGCGCAAAAAGCCAAGGAGATGGAAAGCAGATAAATCTGAAATGTTAAAAAAAGTAATTTATGAATCACTTTTATAGAGAAAAGAAAAGTAAACTGGATTTACTGTATTTTGAATAAATTTCAAAAATATGTGTGTATACTTTAAAATTTATTCGGTGATAAATGATATAAGTATAATAATATAAAAACTGAAGACATTTAAAGTTTCGAGATAGAAAAGTATAAATTAAATTTTAAGCACGTGAAGTAATTTCTGGTTAGAGAAGGAGAGAAAATTAAAAAACAAAACAAAGAACCTACTGTTGCTGGAAGTTAGTTGGTGTTTTCCCAAGGATGGTTATTCATCTGTCAGCCTGACGACCAGTGTCATTAACTTCATGTGTTTGGTCCCTGAGGTCCCCCTGCAGCTAAGTTATACTCAGTACACCTTTAATGGGAGACATCCATATATTACTGGCATTGAACAAATGCTGCTTTGGGGGAACAAATAAAGCAAACTGGCCGTGGGTGTTTGAGTTGATCATGGTGTCCGTGTGAAGACCAACAGTCTGTGTTTCTTTTGATGGAAGAAGACAGGAGTGTGGAGTGCTGACTGTGTATATCTGTGACAGGCTGATAATAACAAACCTGATGAACCGGCACATTTGCTATAAAACTTCTTTATTTTGAAGGAAATGGCGGTGAGAGTCCGCCCTGGTGTGTGGAGAGTAAAAGGCCGAGTCAGTCATGGCTTCCACTGCTTGCACATTCTCATCTCTAGTCTCTCGGCATACATCTTGTCCTGTGTACAATCTATTTCATGACCAGCATGGCAGACGAATAGCTCGGGGCAACGGATGAAAGTTGCAGATCAGTCCGAGAGCGGTTGGTCTTCGATATATTATTTTGAACTCTTGCTACAGAGGTGCGAGGAACTCAAGTACTGGAGGCTGGAGAATCCGGCATCACGTGACTTTGTTCCACCCCATCTCCCCACCCTCATCCCCACCCCCAGTAGTGTTGACTGACGGCTGCTGACTGTTGTAGGGATGGAGGGGAGGGAGTAGGACCTAGGCTGGCCTCACTGGGACTATCAATAAGTGACCATGGCCTCCAATCACAGACTGGTCTGCTCCACTCGCATGTGACGTTTGCTGGCTGTACCTCCTTCCCACTCTCACAGTCTCCCTCACATTGGACATGCTATGATCTTGCTTTGTTCACACGTGCTTTACATGACTGTTAGTCATTTATGTACAGCTGCTGTACTTCATCTTTCGACTGGCCGTGTCTCATTCACTCGATCAAAACATTTTGAGGCGTTGAAGGCTGGCAGACACAGCTCACAACTGTAGAACAAAACTTGTACACATGTGTTTAGTTTGTTCCTTGTTTCTCCTTGAGGAGCATAGGGCCGCACCAAGGTACTGCTGCGGTTTCTGTAACAGTTTTTTCTACCTGACAGGATTGTTTGCCCAAAGCAAACCCCCCACGTGGAGGGCCAGGGTGCAACATGTGGCCTGTACCCTGACAGACCTGCTCGGCTTGGTTACACCTGTCAGGACCACAAGCCTCCTGTCGACATCGCTCTGTGGATCCACCCCACCAGCAGATGAGTTGCACCCGTTGGTGGTGGTGTACGTAGATGAACCTCTGCTTCCTGTTTGCCCTTTGAACTCATGTCTATTGCAGGCTCAAATAAAAATCTTGCTTACCTTGCAGTCCTGCATTTCCAGCGGGCTGCCCTGTCTACCACTCGTACCTAGAACCAGAAACCCTTGTCTCTCCGAGTAAGTCTCTAGTTGCCGGTTGCAGGTAGATGCTCTCCCTATTCTAATTTCTTCTCCTTGGACTATCATCGTTCCTGATATGCACTTTGATCTTACAGAAACGTGACACCTGTAACCTTGTTAACTTTTCATAATTTTTCGTTTTGGTACGAGCCTGCTGCTGACACAGTGTTAAACAACAACAAACTGTGAGTGACAGGTCTGCATGTTATACACCAACTGTGAGTCTTGTTCCTTTCTGTGAATAATCGCCCACATGTTATATCAACATTTATGGAAGTTCAGCGCTTGTTATAAATTGAATTTGTTTACTACAAACAAACAACAGAGATGTGTTTATCAATGGACTTTTACATTACCTGTTCACCAAGATGCAAACTCATTTAATATGTTTACTCATTACTTCAGATGTTATCGGCATGGTTGCCCATTACCTGTGAGGTGTTGTGTTTATCAAGATATGTTGACATTATGTCTGAGAATGATGACTGCAGATCGCTAATGACTTTTCCATCCAATAAAATTCGTTGTGTGGCTATCGTGAGCAGACTGAGGAGAAGTGATCGGTATATTGCAGTGCCTCTAGCAACGAGCGATGGCCGAGCCAGCCCCTAGTCGTCATCAATATCAGCTGACGGAGACGGGGGTGGGTGGGAGATGGAGGAGGTTTCAGCCTCCGCACTGCTCTCCGTGGCCAGCAGCCTGTTACACTTTATAGCTCGCGAAATGCCTCTACTTTGTGGGATAATGAAATAGCGGGGACTTAACCCTCGTCCAAGTACAAATCGGATTAGATTTTGTCTTGGCTGTGACAAAGGACTTCAATCCTACATGTCCTCAAGA
This sequence comes from Pomacea maculata, assembly GCA_004794325.1. Lineage (NCBI taxonomy): Eukaryota > Metazoa > Mollusca > Gastropoda > Architaenioglossa > Ampullariidae > Pomacea > Pomacea maculata. Next base: position 81,344 of record SRHC01002515.1, read on the forward strand.
CGAGGTACCATCGTCCTCAACCTCGCCAACAACGCTCACCACTACTTCAACACTCATCACTACTCATTGAAGCTCCCCAGTCCTCACCACCATTTCAACCCTCAGCAACTCTCACCACCACTCACTGAAGCTCCCCAGTCCTCACCACCACAAACACTCACAACATCTCCAACGTTCACCAACGCTCACTTCAAGGGACTACTGTGTGTAAACAAACAATTATAAAGGTGATCTGACAGTGTCCACTGACCACAGTAGCTACAGGTAGAGCTGACCATGCAATGTCCACACACCCACAGAAGACCAGAGGACATGAGTCTGTCTACACACCAACTGTAAGTAGCAGACGGACACGTCTGTCAAAGCATGGGCGTTTTAATTTTCTAGAAGCATTGATCGGGGCTGGAAGTCTTTTAATGGCGGGTCTTCTGTTTCCACGACCACCCCGTGTCCTGTCGGCTTTGGCTGCTGCTTTTTCTTTTGTCGGGTTTTATTTGAGGTTCAGCCGGCAGTGTCTGTAAATCGCTGTTGATATCTCGTCAGGGAGTCTTTGTAGACAGCTTAATTTTCTGAGGTAGTGTTTACTCTGGTCCTGTACACCTGCAACCGCTAGGAGATTAATAAAAATATTTGTCAGCTCTGACCGAAGTTAGTGCAAGGTGGGACTGATTCCGTGTGTGTGTGTGTGTGATGGGGGAATATGTATGTGTGTGTCAGGGGGTGGGGACTGGAGGGATTATTGCCCTTGGTTCTGTTGCCTTCACACTGCGCATTATCTCCTCTCACACACACAAGATCTCTAATTAACATCTCACTCTTCTCACATTCACAATATTTTTTCATTAACATCTCATTCTATAGTCAGACCGCATGTGCTCAGTTGGTAGACCCTCCGACATCTGTACGGTCCAGAGCAGGATAGTCCTATATACTGCTGCCGAGGTCAGTGCAATCAGCGACTCCACAAAGTGTCAAAGGTCACCGAAAGACACCAGCGTCTAAGACTAAAAGCGTCCATCTGGCCAATCATCAAGTGGCACAGAGAACAGGCAAAGAGTACGAATGTCGTAGCCCATACAACCCTCACCTTTATGATGAAAACTAAACCACGACCGGCAGAAGTAGACTGTGTAGGGATGAGAAGGACTCAGTTCATCAGAGAAACACTGTCATTATCTACAGAAAGGTAGGATGTTCCGCCCTCAGACTCTTGCACCTGACCAATCATCGTGATTGCAGAGTCTTCAATGGCCGAGTGACACAGATCGAGAATGTCAAAGACTTATCCCTTGTCTTTTAGCGAGGGCGAGTGCTATTGAATAATATTCATGAAGACAGAGTGTGTTGGTTTGTATGTTGATCCTCCAACATTTTATACGAACTATCGTTTGAGTGTCACAGGTCTCTTCCTTTGTTTTTGGTCCGTCTGCTGCCCGGACAAGAATGTCACAAAAGTAAGGGAACAGATGGCATGAATATGGCCAAGAATGGATGTTACTGTTGCTAAGAGGGGTTGAGCTGTACACATTACCAGAGATTCGCTACTTCAACAGGCTAAATTATACACGTTGCCAGAGAGGCTAGCTATTTAGCTTGTTTACAGACCCTCAACTCTGCACATCTTCACAAATGCAAGTCACGTGGTGTTGTTGCGAGGGAGGCTAGCTCAGCACATTTGTTGTTTAAAGGAGTTACATTCTACAGGGAGGGTGAAGTGATTCACATCTCGCTGATGTCGGGATAATTTTTTTCCACTGACACCTGTAACCAGCCACAGGTCTGGGGCCGGGTTCTCAGGCGAGCTGTCTAACGCTAAACAGTATCATTGCCGCCAACCCCAAATCTCGGCCTGTCGCGCTCTCCAGGCGGAAGGCGAGCAAACCAATTTTCGTGATCACCGAAAGAAGAAACTGGAGACTTGACCACGGGTTCATTAGACAGGCGAACACGCCTGGGGCAATCTAACTTGTGCATCGGAGTCATCCCAGGGGCCGCAATCTTGAAACGGCCTTATTTAACTCTACACGCAAGAGCGAAACCAATATGGTGGGCGAAGAAGGGGAAGCACTGCACGGCACGGATATAAGAAAACCATATTATCAAAAGTAAGAAGCACTTGCCTATCAGACAGATGATGTGCTCTCTTCGGACAAAATTCATGCTGGCCTGCCATTCAGAAAATGCGCGTGCTCGGCTGAAAGACACGTCACTCGCGTTTTACCAACTGTTCGTTTAGAGTTTGATTATAAAACTCATCTGTAAATAAACAGCAGTTTCGTCTTGAATTTGATTCCTTCTGTATCAGCAGTTCCATCTGGAGGTCTCCAGCCGACTACGCCGCCATCAGACTTATGCAAATGTCGCAACAGTCGATTGCCGGCAGTGGCAAGGGAGGCAATCGTGGATAAAGGCCTCTCGCTTGTATGAGCACGAAAGAGACTTGAGGGTGGACTTAATGGCGAGTTGTATTGAGAGCAGCACGTAACACACACGTAACACACACGTCACCGTTATGACCGCTGATATAACTCATAACAATCGTCTAGAGTGGATTACTGACCGCCATTGTCTCCCTTGTTTGATGTTCACAACAGTTCGTGGACAAGTACAGTTTACTTTTACATGTGTGAGTTTTTATTTTGTTTTGTTTATTAAAAATTATTTCGAGGATCTGCACTAAAGAATACCATGTGACTTCATTGAGAAACATTCCTTAACTAAACAGGAAGTACACCAGAAGAAAGACACGACCTTAAGAGCAGCGCAGTACAGACAGGAAGTAAGAGCAGCACAAGACAGGAAGTAAAAACAGCACCAGACAGGAAGTGAAGCTCAGTGCGCATAGTGAACCTTGCAGTGTGAGGTGTGCAGGTCGCTTTGTATTACAAACACTGCCCTCGCCTGGCTTGACGACCTCGACACGTGGGATTGTGTTTTCTGTTCTCGCCTGACTCTCGACATGCGCTGATCATCGACTTGGCTTAGGGTCCAATCAGGTCTGAGAAGTTCTGCAAATGTGGAAGGATTTCTGGTGTCACTTGGCTGCCCTCGCTTAAAAAAATCAGAATGCTTATAAGGGTGCATTCTTCAAGGGCAGATCACTGCTGTCAGCAGGCATATCCATCACCTGGGTACCCCGTGGCCGCCTGTCTGCGGGCTGGAGGGACCCGCTTCCCCAGCTTTTTGTCTGACCTGGAAGTCACTCGTTGACCTCGCTATGGAAAAGCTTGTGAGGCTAATTGCTTACTGAAGGATGAGCTTGTGGTACTGACTGCTTCTGAAATAAAAGCTTTTTTTTTTTTGCTTTGGCATTGCATGACTGGGGTAGTGGAGTGTCCTCCCCAGACTGCCAGGAGGACAATGACTGAAGTCCTAGACAAGTGTCGTATCACTGACTGAAAACCTCGCAGAGCTGGGCTTACCTCCTTGCTGAGACATTGGAAAACTTTTTAATCCAACTTTCCTTGCTAACGGGGCTTGAGTAAAAAATATTTACTACTTTGTGTTTAAAAATATCTTTTAAAAAAATCTAGCTATACTTTCTGGTATCGAAACACAAATTCCGCTTTTCCCGTAACGGGTTCAGTAAACGGAGGGTAAAATATGATGTTTCGTGTGGAAAATATTTGTACATGGCACACACTCTGGATAAATAGGTGGCTCTCTTGTCAACCTAATAAACATCTCCATAAACAAGATGGCCATGCTTGTGGTGTCACGAATTTCCACCAACATATAGTCATAGCTATCTCACTGGCTGTAACTTTATGTCAGGGATTCGGATTTCTCTTTGCGTATTGTATTTTAAGAACGAAATTGGATTAATCACTGAGTAATTGGGAGAGGGTTCCCTACTTTGAACTAAAGTTACACTCTGATGCACCTTTAACAAATCAGTAATTTAGTTAGAAATTAATCTCTTCCGCAATAAACTGCAATATCTGTTGTACGATGGCTATTGTAAATCGCAAACCTAGTTGGACAAACAGAAAGCATACACCAGGACCAGAACTTACCGCGGAGGTAGGTATGGACAGAATTTACTTTCTCTTTCTCTCACATGAATGTAAGCTCACACGCCACTCACACAGAAATATAGTTCTTGTCAGACAGTCACTCATACATAAATCTTGTTCCCTCTCAGAAGAGGAGCACGCAGGGCAGAAGACTTTATTAAATTTTATTGATAAATTTGCTGTGGTGACTGCAAGGGTCATGTGTGATATGAATAAGAGCTTCATTAGGGGTACGGAGATAGAGAAACTTCCAGAACAGCCTTCTCGCCTGGATCAGACAGGCCTACTACAGAAGGCTGTGAATGACAGTTCTGACACACTCAAGAAAATTCGGAAAATTCTCAAAAAAAGTAAGACCGCATATAAGGTGGCCATGGTGTTCAGACAAAAAATGATGTGAAAAGAGATTTGACATTGTACTGGTTGTAATAGTGTTGTTATGTGTCTGTAGTGCAAGTATTGGTGGTGATAGTAGATGTGACTGTAGTGCCTGATGGACTGTGTGTTTATTCGTCCCTCCTTGAGTGGACGTCTGTCATCTTCCTGTCTGCTACTTTCTTTGTGTCTGCCGTTTCTATTCATTGGAACCTTTGGACTAACTAAACTGTGGAGACCAAAGAATTTTAACTTGATTCACTGAATCTTAGCCAAGGCATGCAGCACCCGTCGTACCTCTAGTCAGTCTGCGCATGCGCACCTTGAGGACCTGCGGGACTTCCGTCTTCTCGCCACGTCAGTCCGTGAGGAATCTTCATCTACAACTCCGCACCCTCATGCCTAGCAATCACTTGGCGCTGGTGTCCGGCCAGCCAGCCCGCCTTTATATGGAGATATGCCTGAAGCTCATTTCCTCAGTTTTCCTTCTATCTGCTCAGAAATCTGGCGGTGACCGACTCTCAGATGTCTGCTGCTGGGCTGATTATCGAAGAAAATGGAATATTCTTTATCAGCTATCTTGCTTCCAGATAAAACAGACTTCCCACTGGACCAAGGTTTGATTGCAAACCTGTCTGGTGGAGCATGACACAGGAATGGCAGATGACTGTACATTCACAAGCCATACCCACAACAGTAGTTGTATAAACAAATTGGTTTTTTTTTTCGGAAATGCTAATGTACTAAAGAAATTATACCTTATGATGGCGAGGGAAATGGATAAATGAGTTTTTTCATGGGAAACGGAGATGCAGTGGATGTAAAGTAGAAAATCCCGCATAGACAAAAAGGAAAGTGAGGGTAGATGAAACATCTACACCATTATCTTCCACACCGCCATTCACGTCCACACGATTTGCGTCTCAGAAAAGAGAATGTCATCAGAGTTGTTCACACATTGCGCAGAGTAATTTCCCCTGATTCACTTGTGTCGGGGTAGTGGTGGTGGTGGCGGATGCTAATGGCGTTACACACCGTGAAATTGAACTCCTCCCGTTGCACAGGGTGGTGAGCGGCCAGACACTGCGCGCGGTGATGCGATGACGATCCCGGCCGATGACCCATCGTGTAACATCGACAGTCACGACACAGGCCGACATCAGATCGGCAGCCGCCGTGTCCCATAATCCTTTGCCACTCTCTACAAAACCAGCAAGATTCCATGCTGATTACGGGCCTTGGCTGCGGGGAGTTAATTGCGCAGTTCATTTTACATCCCTTCGTGCTGATGTCGCCATTGTGGATCAAACAAAACTCTTGGTTTGTCTGATGTGGGGGACTTCCGGAAGGATTCCTAAGTTTTAATTTAATTTTTCAAGCTGTCAGCCGTAGCAGACGAGGGATAGGAGAGGTTTCCCGAACACCTCCGACGGTTCAGGTTGGGCTGCCGTATCATTGTTATATATTGGTGGCATGCACCACAGCCACATCTATTATTACATAGTTCCAAAAATAGCCCGCATCCTCCGACCGTTATTTCAGGGGATGGGTTTCTTTGGTAATCAATTTCTTCGGAGAATAGTCCATCAGTTGGAGAACTAAGAAAGATATTCGCTTGAGAACGAATTAAGATTACCAGAAAAAAAAGATTAATACGTCCATAGGTGCGAGAAGACCTCGTAACATGTTCATCAGTTGAGGACAAGATCATTAAGTTCATAAGTAGGAGAAGAGATCAGCAAAGTCATAAGTCGAAGAACAGATGAATATGTTTATCAGTTACAGACATGATGAGCACATTCAACAGTAGGGAAGAAAATTGTCTCCAGTCTTACAACAGGAGACCTAACAAGTTTGTCCATCTGAGAGCAGATTTTACGTTCATCAGTCACAAGGTGATGAACATGTTCATGGGGTACCCAGCCCTGACTGCAACTGTTTGATGCCCCGTTGCATGTCGTCCCTGTCATCTCTGGTAGTCGCAATGGGATGACAACCTTCTCTCGCTCATGTCTTTCTTCTACTGCACGCACACGGCAGACATTGTCTCCGGCATTTGTGATCACGTGACTCCATGTCCTCCACTGGGGTAACAAAACACCGAGGCAGAACCCAAGTAGAATAAGTCTTTATTTCGTGCTTCCTGTCACGTGACAGGCTGGTCCTGCATGTCACTATTGCAGCATGACAATACATAACGGACTACACCAGTATTACAGAGCTAGCAAAAATATTAAATGAAAGGGTATGGTGTGTGCGAACAAGCCAGACTTTACTAACAACGGTCGTAGGACTGCAAAAAGCCGGCAGGCGGTCACGTGACCAAAGGGTCTGGCCGTTGTAGAGCCTGCAAACCAGCATTGGAACTGGTGGCACAGTCACAGTGACACGCCACGGGGAACAAGAAAATGCTTTTACTTTCCATTTCCGTTTATTGTCTGCTTTAAAAGTGAGATAATCTGGACTGGAATTGCAAAATCGGAACCACTGTCGATTGGAAGCCTTGCCTACTCTGCTTGTGATTTGGACGGTGAAGTTGGTGAAGATACAGCGTGGAGTCGGGGATTGTTCGCGACTTTGCCTGTCCTGCCATAGATTAACAAACCCAGAGAAGGCAGACAAGCCTTCAACCATCTCTGAGGCTTAGGTATCCCCTCTTCCTCGGCCTAACAAGTCTTAAAGAATCAGTGTCAAAGGATTTTTATTTACCTCAAAGTGTTGTGGCTTCTAGACTGTGTGTGTGGGAGAGAGAGAGAGGGAGAGGGTAGAGGAAGAAGCATAATAAGAATCACTTTTCTACATGACATTCCTGGGTGTAGTGGGCTTTCATCTACACCATGAGTTCTTCTTATCGCCAATGCAATGTAAACAAAAGAGGCAAGACATTAAATACAATATACCCATTCTAAATTTTATGAAAATATCTCTCATGCCTCTGTATTTCAATCAGACAAGGGAGCTGCTTATAATAATATGAGTCTTGAATGTCTTATATGGGAAATTTCTTAAACTGCTGTGAATAGCATCATGCCACTGCTACCAGTTATTCCCTCTCCACAGATACACTATTGTTATTATTTGTTCATAAAACACAGTTCAAGGATTTTTATTTGTTGTTGTTTAATTAACCTCATAAAATAACTTTCATATGATTAAAAATGTTTTTGTGAAAAGTCGGAAAATAGAAGTAAGGATTGCTCACCCATCCCAGGCGTGATGTCAAGAACAGATGGTTGTTAGGGTTTACATGCTTCTTGATGTGAATGTGATATGGTTAGAGATCCTGTGAAGACTGCTTCCAGACGTGAATGTGACATGGTGAGACATCTTGTAAACACCAGGAGACTGTGAATCGTGTTCCTGGTTCTGACTGATCCTTCCTGTGCTGACGGCTCGTTAAATCATGGTTCGCAGGAAACTAGTTTTATTTTTTACTAAGTTTTAAAAAAACTGTAATTTATTGCACTTCACAAAGTAATTCCCTGTGTTAGGCGCCTTCTGTACTAAAGTCTGGGTGTCCTGCTTATCGATTATGCAGTGAGGCTCATTACACTCACCAACTAATTTTGATAAGAACACCATACAATCTTTGGGAAGTGTCAACCTTTCTTGAAAAAAAATAAAACATGGAAAAACTAGTGTGCAGGTGACAGTCTTGATTTATACCGCAGGATAAAGGATATTTTTATACCATGGATAAGCTAGCAATAGCCATCACACCTAGTGTAAACCTGAACTTTATTGTAAATATGGCCAAGTACTTATATATCTAAATACTCATACCTGCCTCATCGCCCCTCCAACTGTACTTTTACTATGGAGAGGGAGGATTACTGTTCTGTTTTCTTGTATAGTTTAATTAAATATTATGGTTATTGATTGTTTGCTCTCTTATACATTTAATTTAATTTTTAACTCATATTTTTGTTGGTGTTTTAGTCTAGTGTTCATGACTGTAGAGCCTCTTACCAGTACGAACTGACATGTCTTCTACACAGTGTCATCAGGTTTGAATCCTCTTGTATTGTTACTCCTCCTCTACACTGCTCCACTCCTACTATACCGCAGGTTTTGGGGTTTGAATTGTGTTGCACAAACCTGCTGATCAAATGTAAATATATTGCAAAAGTGAACTTGCTGTATATCGAAATGAAGAAAAATGAAAAAATATTTTATGACATTAAAAAGAAAAAGAAGCCACAAAAATTGAAATATCTTCAATTTTATTATGAATAATAATTGTTAGTGTGGCCGGCTAAATGTCAAGACGATACATTTCAGACATACAATCTTAATGTCCATTAAATTCTCCTCAGAATACCACAATATTGTTAAATTTGAATGACATTTGCCTACGATATTGCTGTTTAAATGTGCATGCTGTTTTGCTGCTTTAGTTTGGCTTTTCACACCAAAACTCTCTTTCCAACGGCGAAATGATGACAGAAATGGTCGAGGTCTGATTTCACACAAAAATTATTTTTAAAGTGTTAATTAAGTACAATTAATATTAAATGTAGTCACCAGATGCCCATGGCCCATTTTGTATATAATTATATACATTCATATATCTTTATGATGATCTTTCCTGGATATGCTGATACTTGTGTGAAATGTATACCTAACATTTTATAGGAACTCATTAATATAAAGTTAATGTGATGCGTTGAATTATATATTGATAAGGCACGAGATCAAGGCAACAATGTTTTCTGGATAAAACTGTTTGTGACTATAATTATGATGATGTAGCATGTTCTTGTATATTTGGAGAAATGTATGTAAACACCCTTTGTTGTCATAATGGAGCGATACGAGAAGATCGTTCATTCAAAATAAAAAAATAAGGAACAAAATTCACCAGCATCCACTAACTTATTACTCTATATCTGTCTATCCTCTTAACCTTTCTCTCTCTCATTGAAATTACAGGCATGTCCACGTCCAGGTGCACAAATAAACACGAAATACAATGTTATACACAGAGACGCGCAAAAACACATTACTCGTAAACAAATATACAGGAACACACACACACTCGCTCGCGCACACACACACACGCTCCAGCACGCGCATGCGCACACACACACACACGCTCCAGCACGTGCGCACACACACACACACGCTCGCGCACACACACACACACGCTCCAGCACGTGCGCACACACACACACCCACGGACGAGGCGCGTGTTTCAATCTTGTGAGATCAATAGCAGAGTCAGAAACTAATGCAAAACGTCGTCTGCATGGAGCACGAGAGAAGTCGCGCGGCCATAAAACTGCCAGCGCCCCCTGCAGCACGGACATCGAGTGCACTGCGTAATGACGACCACACATGATGAGGACAATGAGGACAACACTAGCCCCGTCTTACCACTCACCGACACTGGAATGACTTCATCTCATGGCTGACAGCAATACGATGTCCACCTTCTGTCTTCAGTAGCTGCTCATGACCCGGACTCCATTCTTTCTCTGTGTGTGGGTGCACTTGTGTATGTCCACTTTCCTTCCTTTCTTTCTCCTGAGAGAGAGAGCGCCCACGTGCGTGTGAAATGGGAAAAAAATATTGTGGACGAGGCTAATAATGAAAAAATAAAGTCTGTTCCCAGTAATGTTCTATTTGTATTCAAGCGCCTTATATTTGAAAGGATAATTAATTCAGCCCCTTCAAGTTGGAGAAAAACATGAGATAAAATCTATCCGCAAGAAAGTTAATTTAGTCTGGTGACACACAAAGAATGGTTCGTCTCTGTTGTGGGGGCTTAGGATGATGGATTATTCAGACGCGAACAAAATTAGACAGCAATGTTTTGACCCTGGGCAAAAATGGTATTTTCTTGCCTGGGATGTTAAATTGAATTTACTGTCATAATCATGATAAGAGAAGCCTAAAAATCTTAGGATTATTGCGAGATGGGACAAAACGAGGGCAAAATACTGACGAGGGTTTCTTCGTATAGATTGAAATCATTATTTAATGTCGCGAGACTTAAAACCTCGGACTCCTGACAGAGACCTGAGCTGGAACTGGCAATACCGAACACTGTCAACTCCTGCTGGGCTTTTCTTTCACAAGAAGCAGAAAAAAAATGAGGAGAAAGAGTAAAAAAAAAAAAATTGGAAAGAAAGGAAAGGACAACAATGGAAAAAAATAAGTATACAAGAAAGAAGGACGTGTTAGATAAAGAGCAAGATAAAGAGAAGTGGAAGATGATAATTATGATGATGTGTGCCGAAAAGTCGACTGATTTCCCATTTACAGAAAAATATGAGTTCGATTCGTTTTGATAACGACAAATAAACACAACAAAACAGAAAATATTTTCGTGTATATCCAACTTGCAAAATTTATCCATGATGATTTGATCAACTCACTATCCTACCCAGAAAAGTAAAATAAAGACAATAACGGCTACACACATACAGAACTTTTTAGAATTTTCTTGACTGCTCTGGACTCCTCTGTACACACCTGTTAACATTTCTTTAATGAAGGACAGCATGTCCAATCTTGTTTATCCATTGTAATGTCCAAACCTTGAAGATCACCTGTCGCATGCACTCCAGAGATGTCTTTGCATGTGTCTTTCTTTTGTATACAGGCGGAAATCAAGGTAAACAAACAGCAGACGATAGTACACCTCATCTACATAAGAAATAATTTAAACATTCGAGATCGTGTAAGATGTCTCTCTGTAAAGAGAGTGACCCTTTCATGACCTCTTGATGGTGACTGCTCTTCTCGTTCTTCGGGTCCGTGGATGTTCCTCGTTTTTAGGAGTCTCCTGAGTACCGAGTGCTGTCTGCCATGTTCTGTTTTCCTGTCTGCTCCCGGTTGTTTCCTTCTTCATCATCTATCTGTCTCAAACGCCATCTCGTGGCCATCTTGACTCCATCTTTGTTTGGCTTTGCGTTTTTCGTTTGTGGATTCTCTCAACTTCCCTGCAGTTGTTCACTCAGTGGTCTTGGACCATTTTCTTTGGTCTATTCTACCCGCTGCTTTATATTCTGGGTGTACGTGAGTCCGCAGAGTAAACAGACCTTCTGACCTCCTTGTCTACTGACTGCCTCACACTCCATTTTCTCTACTGCCATTGTGTTGATGCCACTTCTGTGAGGCCCTGAAAGTTGGATTACTATGTATGATGTTTAAGTGATCCTTCGTGCAAGGAAGAAAAAAAAAGGTATCGACAATAAATTAAAATATCTTTTGTAAAAGCAAATGATTATTTTCATTTCGAGAGTAAATGACTGAGCTAATCAAAATGCTTCTTAACAATCCTTCTCTGACGCCTTACTCAAATTTAATTTTAAACTGTAGGTTGATAGGTAAGTACTACTAGAAAAAGTAACAAGAAATCAGGATGCACTATTCATCAACGATGTCATTTAATAGTGAAACTCGATACACCATGATTGTTTATGTCGCGTACCACCCACCAGCGTCCACGGAGCACGCTCAAGGCAGGCCACACACGCTCAGTCACACAGCCGGAGGCAGGATGCGACTTACTTCTCGAACCCGTACCCAAGCGAAGACCAAGACAAAGACGGAAAGAACGACACAAATACGAAGTTTAATAAAAAAAAATATATATATACCCAAACACCCAAAAACCTAATACAACCAAGAAAAAGAAAATACCGATGCGAGTACTCACAACAACAACAACAAAAAAAA
>SRHC01002515.1:93429-280647 GCA_004794325.1 Pomacea maculata
AAAACAAACAAAAAAAAAACCAACAACCAGGTACTGCACCCCCGCAAAGAAAATAAAAACAAAGCGCAAACGCGCACAAAATGTAACACAGCAGTAAAAAAAAAAAACAAAAAAAAACACCGCGCACCGCGGCCCAGTACAGTCAGTTAAACGTAGTTTCCCACTGAGTCTTTAATTCTTAACACAGAACAGGGGCTTGAGGCGCTTAGTACACAGTCTCAGGAGCTGTTCACAGTACAGTTCCCTTTCTGAATGCAGGTGTAGAACCCGTAGACGTAGACGTCACAAATGAAGAAGTGCAGAATGGTTGATTATATCTCAGACGAATGCTCGTCGAACAAGAGGGCGTGGAGCCAAGACACAAGGCACGCACGCATAGCACGTATACACAGGAAGTACACAGTACATACACACCAAGGGCGTGCACCCCGGACATACACAAAAAGCCTGAAATAAATAAAAGAACAACGGTCACTAAAAGGCTACAGGAAAAAATAACAAAACATCCCCCTCCACGACCCCCTTAAACCAAGACACGAAATAGCCCTAAATTACACACATACAAAAATAAACTCATAAGCAGTAAACACACACTCCCGTAGACACTGGATGTCACAGCCCAATGCTGTCATTCCGCCAGCCTCCGCACTTTCCACAAGTCCCGGTGGTCACTGCTGGCATCAACTCGCTAGTACAACCAGCCTCTCAGTGCCCACAAGCTTGGGTCAGTCGTGGCAGAGCATACAACCGGCACCTTGCCTCACAGCACAGACTCCAGCCGTCTTCTAAAAAAAAAAAAACCCTTTCCGCTCTACTCAGCGCCTTGTTAAGAAATCTCTCAACAGCAGCGACCCGCTCTCAAGCAAACCTCACGTGACGTAGCAAGACCCTGGCGTCCGGTGCTGATACAGACAACGGGCGAAGGCCTTGACCTTTTCCCGCGAATCGGACAAAAATAGCCTGAAAACACACGTTACTGTCGTCTGCTGTCAGCTACCTCTCCAATACAGGAGCGTCCCCACGCGCTGAGAGAAAGTCAGACCTAGACGAAATCATGACACGCGACAGTTTACTCAATATTTATTTGTTGTGGATATTTCCGGATAGAATTATAAGAACTACAAGAAAGCAAAATAAAGAAACAAACAAACAAAAGCACTCATGTCCATTCTTTTTATGCAACACCACAGTTGTGTTTTCTTAGAGACCAAAGAGCCATTAAGGAAAGGGTAGACACTGACTTTGCACGTGTTCAAACTCGCAAAAGTCTTTGTTTCCATAGCAACAAATTCCAGCTGATTTTTTTTTTCTTGCCGCCTGTTCTAAATGCATCCTTTGCGCTTTACGAACTGGCGTGAACTGTTTCTTTGCCCGCCTTTTAGTAATTAGGAGTTAGGGTTAGGTATCTCAAAAGATATGAGAAGAAATTTCTCCTGTTCGGCACTTCCGGTTGAGACATTGCTCGGGTAGCTAAGGCACAAACACTGCATGAACGCCTTTTCTGCAAGTTGATGAAGTTTACAGTCTGTCCTGAATATTTCGCTCAGAGAGGAAAGCCATCTATTTCCAGAATGTTACTAAACTGAGGCAAATGCGAACATGAACCCTGGTGCAAGAATTTACTCATAAAATCATTTGCCTGACAGCACAGCATCGCACAAAAAGTGAGTGGCTCATCGGAGCTAGGGTCAAGCCGATCAAATGAAGTTGACATAGAAATCTTACACATGGAATATCAAACACTTACGACAGGCTACAAAGGATCAGGCAGTAACATGGATCGTCTACTACTGTTGTCCACTGTCCTTGATGTTGTTTTCGTTGTCGATTTGCCGAGATGAAGGTATTTTTCTGTTGAGTGTTAACAAGCGAGTGTTTTAACCACTACACCACCGGACGCCCCAAACTCGAACGAGAATAAGAGTTAAAATCAGAGTCAAAGGACAGAGGGCAATAGTTCAAATCTCCACTAAGATGAAATGGAAAAATAACTCTATCTTCTCTCTAAACCATATTCCGTCATTGTTAGAGTTGATATCAATATAGATAGGACCCCCTCGCGCGCACACACACAAGAAAAACTTAATGATGTCTCAGCAGTATTATCCTGTATAATCCGTAGCAGTGCAATCTTTTTATATATTTAATATAAATTGAAGTAGCTTCTCCTTTGTCTTGATGTCATGAAATGGGATTTCTCTGTTAACGGCCACATCTTGATTTTCTAGATGGGCAGTTTGGGTGTCCCCATCTCTTGCTGGGAGGCTGTTGCAGATCGCATCATGAGGCCCAATGCTTTAATCTTTGCACTTTGGCCTGAGCTCTCAGGGAGGGACAATCTGCATCTCGATGCTGTGAGTGAATAAGATTCCCTGGCACTTGAGCTGGATTATCCGATTACCATGCACTTAAAGACTATAGGTGGCAAAATTCATTTGATAAGCAGTAACCCTCCACTATTTTAAGCTTATTGTTCATCTTTAATGTCTATGTCTTGGGGTCCCTCACATTCTTGTAAACAAGGGTCATTCATGTTTAAAAAAAATCCAACTTCCTCATTAATGAGTGTGAATGAAGTCTGGGAAGATAATTGCTTTTCATTTCATTTACTGCGGACCTAATAAAAAAAATGTTACCTTTGGTGCGATCTCTTGTGTTTGAAGGTAATTTACAAACAATCCATATTGGTTGGAAAAGAAAAATCGCTAAAAGAAAGTGATATATCAGATATGTAGCTTTCAGCGATGTGTATTGGTGTCTGGTGTCTGGTGTCTGGTGTCTGGTGTCTGGATACCTTTTGATTGCAGCCTGAGGCAGGTAAGGGCCAGTCGGTGCACTGGTGTTGTTATGATGGAAGCTCTTGTGTTTGTCTCATTATCACACACCAATGAACTTTCCGAGAAGAAAATTGTCTGAAATGTTTCCAGGATCTGTGTCTTCTATTTTTAAAGCTGATTTAATTCAACGTAAGTTATTTTTAAAGGAGGTATATGTTTATTGTGGAAAAGAAGGAAAATCTTTCGCAATTTGTGTTGTCTACCTTCAAGGTTTGTAAGGAAACACTGCTGTTTGATATGATATCATCATATGAAAATGTACCCAAGACAAGTGTTTATGCTTTAACGACAGTTGGTATTGCATACGAAAATAAAATTTCAAAGCCCTGCCGTGCTCTGATGAAAAACAAAGTGAACTTAATTAAAAATTGTTAATGTCGAAGTAATAGCTTAATTTTTAGGCTTTGTAACTTTTTCCATTTGTCAGTCTATTATTGTTGTTGTTGTTGTTGTTGTTGTTGTTGTTGTTGTTGTTGTTATTATCATTATTATTATTATTCGTAGTAGTAGTAGTAAAACATGAAATGTTTATTTTTCTGCTAAAATTAGTTTTATTTCCTATCATGTACTTATTTCCTAGCCCGAACTTTTGCGGATGTTCGCTAAGTGCGCTGCGTTTTGAAAACATTTGTATCTGAGTGGACCCGAGGTCTGGGGCCATGTTTCTACCGACACCGCCCTCGCCCCTGTTATCGCTGTTTTCCTTGTAACCCAAGCCGCCAGTGTGAAGAGATCTCTCTGTGACATAAAGGTGGGTGGAGGGACATAGATCGGAAGGAAACTTGCCTCCCACCACTGGACTGAGCCCGTCTGTCACTTCACGTGCTACTCTCTGGCGCGCCTTGTGCCTTTGTTCTCGCTCCGCTCGGCACGGCCGCTGCGCTCTGTTTCACTCCACTGCGCTCGGCTACACTTGAGTAGCTCTGTAAGCCCTCAGTTTGCAGGTCTCGATGAATCCGATTTCGCGAGCTGGCTTCCGATGCAAGAGCCGATCGATCATAGCGGTGATTGGAACCGAGACTTGCACACCTTCCACACCGTCTTCTCCGACATGGTCAAACGTCCCCTCCTGTCACCACGGTCTGTAATTATGTCAATATTTCAAATACACATAACATGACACATGTAGCATCCATGAACAGTAATCTGGCATATCAGATCGTACTTACAATACCACATGCGAGGTTAGATCGATCATTCAAAGATACAGTTACAGTTGACCTAAGAAATACAGACCAATGTAAGTGTAGGTGTTTGGAAGATTTTACATCCCTTTCACCAAAAAATCGCTCTAGTTCTGGATTTGTGGATGGAATAGATTGGAGAAGCACCGTGACCCTGTCTAAAGCAGGTGTTCTCACACCAGGTCTACGTGATCCTATCCAGAGGTCTGTTCTCACGCCAGGTCAGTAATTTCCGCCGCAGTACTTCAAAGCTGTGATTCTAAATTGAACGTAAAACTAATCTTGAAGTCAATGATTCATAGAGCTATTGTGGCGATTTAATGGCTGCTTTTCTTATAGATATGTCGGATTTCCTATTCGTTGCGGAGTAAGACGGTGCAACACAACAGTTAACGAAGCGAGCGGTGATGGCAATGACTTGCACTTGGCGACCCCTTCGCGTGCATTTAACTGCGGCACACTTCAAAGACCAATCTGGATTAAGCTTCTGGCATGTCAGTAGTTTAGAGATGCAGCCACCTGTATTGTTTCTAGCCATGTCTTACATCTAGCCCTCGATGTACGGCAGGAAACTGCACTGCTGCAGGCGACGTGCGGCTGTCAGATGCGCGTCACGTGCAGCACGCACCACGCAACACGTGCCAAGGCGTACGGCAACTCACGAACAGCTGCTCATGTGGAGACTGTTATGCACGAGAGTGATCGACGACATGGTTCTCATCATATTTTATCTGAATCCACGATGTGCTCACATTATTTGGTGAAATGTTTGTGTTGTTACATTTTTTTTTGGTGTTAATATACGGGGTATCACGCCTCAACCTTGTGCTTGATGTAACATCCCGGCTGATATATCACAGCTGCAGGCTATCAGTGCGATATAAGAGTATTTATGTAAAATAAGTGCTGTTATGGGTGCTCATTGTGATTAAAATAATATAATAATAAATACATAATTTTAAAGCGCATGAACCAAGACAAAGATATATGGGCAGAAGTTTTTCTCTGACCATACCCCACTAACATGGAACCGACAACCTCCGTCACTCTGATCCTCTTACTAAGTCCAAACTTGAGACCCTTTTTTTTCAGAACAAAGACTTCATTGCAACCCTGTCCTGACCATGAGAGGGGATAATGTCTGTGGTTACCTGGTGAATGGTAGGTGTGTCTGTTGTAAAAGTAAGCGTCTGCTACATACGAGTACGGGTGTGTGGTTGTTAGTGATTCCGTTTACTTGGGTCTGAATGTATATTATTTCTATAAAACCCTCTGAACAACTTATTAGAAAAGCATTATATTATTATTATTGGCTAGACAGCTTCCTTAGTATCAGACATGGCACAAAAGAGTTCATCAGTGCGCTGTCACTTCTGTTTGTACTGCCAGATGTTTATGACCTTTAGTCTTCAATCAGGACCGGCAGGAGCTTGTCTTGGAGCGTGTAGATTACCGTACAATAGGAAATCAACAGTAGGTTTGTAAACAAACTGAGATTGTACAGCCATGAAGATGGCTGTGAACAAACCTGAGACCAAACCGTAACTGAAACAAAAAAATCACACACATTCATATCTGATCAACAAACCAGTCAAACCAGAACACAGTTCATAGTCGAACGTCACAGCAAATAATATTGACATTATAATTATATAAACCAGAAAAAAAACCGTGTTGCTGCCTTACTATAGTGGAGTGGAAAAGAGGTTTTCAAAGACTGAAGAGCTCTGCAGAACGGGGTATACACCCAAACGCCATTAATATTCTCATTTATAAATACAGGAATACATACTAACATACCAAACGCATGTTTAAACACATGCTACAGAAAGATTATGCACGATATCACACACACAAACACACGTTACTTATCTCAAGCATACGATACAGCTAAACAGCAGACAGCACACAAAGGGAGATAAGCCTGCACTTACTTTAATGACTTTGTGTTCTCCCTTGAAAATGACTTCCTGTGGCGATCAATGATCAAAGCTGGTTACATCAGCAGTTTCACCGCCGATGCCTTTAGTCACGGAAGTTAATCGTTTCTACACGTCTCAGCGTAATTGCAAAAGCACACTCACACTCACACTTACACTCACACACACACACGCGCGCACACCAGCGCCAGTCGTCTTCCCCTGAATGTCCTGCACTCAAGTGTGGGGCTGAAACAGGTGAGTAATGGTTGGGTTGTGAGGTGTACAGGCTACAACCATCTTGCTGACCATGCACAGTCATCAGAAACTAGTACAGGCGGCACTCACACAGTGCTGTACATAGCCTCACAATCACTCTTCGTCTCTTCCAATCATTGGAATGGTGTGATTGAAGACAGGAGACAAAAAGGAGCAGAAGAAGAAGAAACAGCAGAAATGGAAGATGATAATGATGACGACAAAGACAATAGTGAAGATGGATGGTGATGTCTAAGGTTCACACTATGTACGAACACAAAATCACACGTATAGAAATATGCGAATTCTTTCTCACAAAAAAATACAGAGGACAACACGTGATCTGTGTATTTGCGCGTGCGTCCGTTACTGAGTAAGATTGAAGAGGCTGAATTTGGGGACAGAGAAAAAGAGTGACAAAAACAATTTTGTTGTGAGATTGAAATAAGAGTGCACTTGAATTAAATTAAAGCTGCTTCAGGAGACTTTGAAAGAGCGAAAACTGCTTCAAAATGTTGCCGTGCAGTGGCTCTTTTTGGTATTTCCAACCACTCTGTCTTTTTTTGGTACCAGGACCCTCCTTGAGGTAGAATTCCTCCACAGTAAAATTGACGTAATCCGATCTGAAGACTTACTTACAACAAACTGATTGGTTCCTTATTTCTCTCCACAGGTCTCGGCCAAAAGATGCCAGAAACGGATGTAACTGATCTTTCTTGTTCCCTGTGAACACAGTTCATATGTCTGTTAACGATGGAGTTTGGAGTCTGCAGCTAACATCTATTCTATCACAGCACCCGCACCCTACCGCCCCTCACCCTGCACTTTTCCTTCCATTGCTGCTTCTTTTGTCTGTGCAGCCTGTCATCTAAATGATCGTCACATTGTTCTATCAAAGTATTTTGAACAGAATACTAACCTTTTTTCTGGAGTATGATTTTCATTTTTATTGAGTTTTATTCTCATCGCTCATTTTGAAGCCTACAACATTCTTGCCAAGCTATGTTGCAATGATCTGTGCAACAAGCAACGGGGGTTCCGCCTCGAATATTCTTAATTGGCCATCAGCACATACACCCGGTTAGCATCATACCGGGTATATGTATAAGATGTCTCAGCATGCGACAAAAGCTGTCCAGACAGCTTATGGCCTTTAGACAGCGTGTACGTATACTCAGTATGATGCGAACCATCCCAAGAAAGAAAGAAAGAAAGAAACAAACAAACAAACAAACAAACAAACAAACAAACAAACAAACAAACAAACAAAGAAAGAAAGAGAGAGAAACATGTGTTTTCTACAGAAACCAACGTAAATTTGTCGACAACCACGTTACATAATATGAGCAGAAAAACACACTACTAAACCAGAAGGAAGGTTGATAGCCGCCATTAGTTTTGGTGTATAAATCAGCTTTCTTTATGACCCAAAATATGGAGGATACTAAAACAGTTTCTGCTTTCTAGACACGAAACAGACACACCTTTTCCTCTAGGATGTATACAGGTGTCTTCTATAATAATGTAAACAACACAGTTACAGACAGGAACACAGACGATTCACATCTAACTAATTAACTGCCTCCTGAGTGAGGGATGCTGAGAGAAAGTGTCAAACCTTGCCTGCTCGAGGGGCGAGAGTTCGTGTTGATTGATTAGGTTCGCCGGAAATCATCGTCAGGGTCCGACTGGTGTCCGTGCCAGTCACAACACTCATCGTGGTACAGCCAGCACGGAACGAAGACATAGATACAGATTTTGAAATAGTTCTGTAAGAAATATACATTAATGCAGAATAGACATATCTGCCAATAAAATAGCAACAAACTTTCATTTAATACATGCTAGAGCGAATTTTAGCCATTAGGCACTAACAGTGAGAACAAGTTTGTGAGGCCAGTCCTCGTAAATTAAAAGATAATTATTGTTGGTACGTTGACCTCGAGAACGACAGTTGGTACAGTACTTAACTGATGTCACTGTGGTTGGTGTAGTTCATAACTGATGTCACTGGTGTAGTATTTGGTTCGTCTCACGATGATTGGGAGATGATGATGATGGATGATGATTGATTGATGAGGATGAGGATGAGGAGGAGAAGAAGGAGGAGAAGGAGGATATTTATTAACAGTTCACCTTATAGATCACAAAGGCGGGCTCATCACATCGCTTTACTTACCTATGGAAGGAGTGCCCCTCAGTCGTCTGTCCAATCTTGCAGACCACATGGTGCTGACACAAGCTGTCGCTTTGAAGACAACTAACTCTCTGCTTCAAAAGCGTGTTGGGTGGCCTAGTGTACTGGGATCAAGGTGCGGCAGTCTCTTGAATCAGCTCCCATTACTTTTCTTTCTCCACCCACTCACCCCAACATTTTTGTCGGAGGCAAGGCATCAAGCTAGTATTCTTTTTCCTTTTTTCCATTTCGTTTGACAAAAAACAACAAACAAACAAGGAACATAATTGCGAACCGATTGAATTTTCACCATTAGCCACAATGTGACCTTCTGTTGCGAGAACAGAAAGCAGGTCTGCCTGCAGAAAATGACAACAAGTGAGTTTAGTTAAAAGGCTAGTCTGAGTTAAATGTCAAACTGAAAACTTCGGAGAGGTTCAGAGAGCACAGTCCTGTCCTCACCACCGTACAAGCGCATAGTCCTAACCCTTGGAATAAGGGTTATTTGTGTGTGTGTGTGTGTGTGTTTGTGTGTTTGTGTGTGTGTGTGTTCCTCTTTAACAACATCCCCAAGAAAAAGAAAGCCGAGAGCAAAAGCAAGATCGGTGCAGTAGACTGAGATACAAAAGCATCGGCAGGTCGCAGGCCAATGAAGGAAATGAGTGAAGTGTGCTCACTGGCAAGAGCGCCATTGAGGGAGGAAAGTGCGGCTTACTTTGGTGCTGCTCTGTGATTTGCTCGTCATGGGTGGGTCGTGATGCCATCAGAAGAGTAAGTCTACCCACAACTCTCCAGACAGACCCTCTCCATGGCTACGAGAGGCGTGTTGATGTTGTCAAGTCAGGACAACTTTGGTTTCATCATGTGTGTGTGCGTGCGTGTGTGTGTGTGTGTGTGTGTGTGTGTGTGTGTGTGTGTGTGTGTGTGTGTGTGTGTGTGTGTGTGTGTGTGTGTGTGTGTGTGTGTGTGTGTGTGTGTGTGTGAATATGCTGATCTGCACGTGTGTGTGAACATATGTATGTCGATCTGCTGATCGGAGCTGTGACCTGAGATACATGTCTCTTCAAGAGTATCGATCTTTCTGTTCCCGTTCTTGACCTTCTCATCTTTCTTCTTGTTTTTCTTACTTCACTCCCCAAGAACAACAGAAACCCTTAGGTGCTTCGCGATGTCAGAAGAAATAATACCAGGAATTCACAAAAAAGTCGCTAACCCTGAGTGGCTGTTGACTTCACGGTTGTAATAAAATTTATTATTCTGCAAATTAAATGGACAGATTTTTTAAAATTAGATTTTATAAATAAGATGTTTACTATGACGAGGGGAGAAGAGGAAGTAGGAAATATTTCTTTTTTCATCTAGAGCAACTTCTTGGCACAAATAATTGTAAACATGAACACTTGTCAGTGTCAATGGCAGGTTCATTTCAA
Organism: Pomacea maculata; assembly: GCA_004794325.1. Taxonomy (NCBI): domain Eukaryota; kingdom Metazoa; phylum Mollusca; class Gastropoda; order Architaenioglossa; family Ampullariidae; genus Pomacea; species Pomacea maculata. The sequence continues at coordinate 103,234 of SRHC01002515.1, forward strand.
CTATAGTTTATAGGTATACACAGATAGTAATCAGCTGTAAGCGGCAATACCCAGAAACTGTTCCTCCATTCATTGAAGTTACATTGCTAACATTTTCATTGAATTCATCTACCGAACACTTTCACTGAAGTGACATTGATAGCACATTCATCCCGAGCCACATGCGCCTGTCAACAACTTTTGTTTCACTGTTCAACCGATATATTTTATTATAACCTGAATATTGTACTCTTTGTAAATCGTACATTGAGCGTTATTATCTGTCATCTATTAATGTTACACTGGATTATTTCAGTTATATAAATATATACAGTCGATTAAGCAGTTGTATATATTATACATATACACTTATAATTGTATAAATGTTATGAGTGTATATTATATATTTTTTATTTTACAGAACTGCTACAGACGAACAAGACACGAACTACCCGGTGCTTCAGTGTGGCACTAATGATGGCTTGGTACCAGTGAATGGAGAAGATAGTGGAATGAACTTTAGATGAAAGAAACGGGGAAACCGTTATTTCACCTAGCCTTATACATCAAGCTCTAGTCAGTGTATCACAGAAAGGTTGGAGCACTTCTGTGGAGTCTGTCTACCTCCTCGTGGATAAGAACAGAGTTACATTCAGAAGGAATTTCCAAGTACAGGTCTCGTTTTATGCACGTGAAATATTCACAGACATCGTCCGTAGCATCAGCAGGCAGTGTTCACATCAGATGTCGGAGTTTTTGTGAATGTTGTCTATGTCATCTAGGAATCTGAGTCCTTCAAAAGTGAGTGATATTTCTCAGGTTCTTCTCTCACAACTGTCCACGGACTAGGGAACTTGTTCCAGCTGTTGTATTGCTCTTGTCTCAGCTGTCCACGGACCAGGGAATCTGGTTCAACTGCGCCAGGCGGTAGCGCCCTATATTGGGGTCAGGCGCCGGGTCATACATGTCGTTGGCGCGGGCGCCGATGTCCTTCAGTCGTTTGTTGATGTCGTCGATGGCGTACTGCTTGCGGCGGACCTTCTGCTGATCACGTGCGTTCTGTTCCAGCAGCTGCTTGATGGCCATCTCCTCCTGCCTCAGCACCTTCATGGCCTGCTCATTGTCCTGTAGCTGGGCCGTGAACACCTGTGGACAGACGTGTCCGTCAGCTCGTGCAGGGCTCGCGACGATACTGATAATGAGCAATACATTCTTTCTGACTTCTACTGACAGTGAATGTGATAGGTGAGACATTCTGTGACAGGCTCACCAGACAATACCCGACATATGCTCACCAGACATGCTCATCTGATATTCCATACCCGGACACGTGCTCACCTGGCCGAGACCGTACAGCGTCGATGGAATGTCTTCTTTTCGAGACACCACGTGCGTCTGGGCGCGCGGACCCCTGGGTGCCCAGGTGTAAGCAGCATCGTCAGTCACGGCGTAGGGGGCGCTGGTCAGAGGATGCGATAAGAGAGTTCTGGGTACGACTGCCCCGCGTGGCGCCACGTCACGCTCTTCTCTCTGACGTAGGAGTTGACCCAGTGACACCACTGCCTTGTGACCTCGGACAGGAGAGTGCACGGTGCGTGTTGGGCGGGTGAGTCCCACATCGTCTGTAAACGAAGAACCTGAGTAGCTGGCAGTTCCAGGTCGGAGGTCAGAGACAGGAATGGCTTCAGTGTCCAGAATGAGATCGGCGAGGTACCGATGTCCTGTTTCTCTCAGGACGCCGATGAACTTGCGCAGGGAGTGAAGTCCCTGGTAGTCCAGGCTTTCTAGCAGAAGTGGCACCTGCTTATACCCGGGGTATACCTACAATAACAAAACTTTATCAAATATGATTTTGACACAGTTAGCCTCCTTCTGATCCCTCTTAGGCTAGTACAACATCGCCCTCTAAAGTTAATACTGCGTAGCAAGGCAGTAGAGACTAAACTTTGTAATAATCTGTAATACTCCAACTGTACGCTGTTTGTTTTCTTGTTTGTTCTGAGATGCTAGAGCAAAGTTCTTATTGGGGAAATAAGGTAGATGCGTTTTGTCTTATCTGTTAATGACCTATCTTTTACTGTTTTGCAAAGCTGTGGTTTTTGTTGGATTTTACTGTCGATACTGACTGACCAAGGTGTTGAGGTGAGACGAGGTGAGCAATAACAGATGGGCAATTACATTCAGACTCACTAGAATCTTGCGGCGAATAACATCAGTTATAAGTCCATTGGAGTGCAGTTTGTCCAGCACAGTTTTGGACAAGATAAGATGGCGCTTCAAGACGTCCTCATTTTTCTTCAAAATTTCTCGCACGATGCTTGCCTCCATCTGTGTTGCCAGAGATCCAGTGGGCCTGTCGGAGATGGACTTTACCAAATTAGTTTAGTCGTTATACAAACTCGATCACTGGCAGAGTGACTTGTGTTTCTTCCAGTCACGAGGTCGCTGACCCCGCAATCAGACCCCACTGTAAAAGATATGATCGGTAAATGTGATAATTTGATTGAATTATTATATCCCGATCTATAATATTCAGTCCGGTCTCTACGTGCATCTGGTGTTCACCAAAAGGAGTAGAGTGTAAACAAGTCGTCCTTCTTTCTCCAGCTACGATCACCATGAAAGCATAAAGCGAGACTTGGCCGAGGGTAATATGCTGGTATTGAGTTTCTGTCACGTTATGTACTCACACCTGACAGCTTTCTTCCGTCGACTGTCAGGTCCTGTTCACTTCTACTAGGCGATGGCGTCTGCACACACAAAAAGTAACGGCTGTCGGGAGCATGTGCCAAATGTTAGCTCTTTATTCATAAAGACTCTTCCAAGATAAATAAGTAGTACATTATCTAGTTATCAGGTGCACACGCGCGCGCACACAAACACACACATATACACACAGTTAGGTCATGAATCGTGCTGCATGTTTTTCAGCCGACAAACACCGTACACCGTTGAAGTTTGATGACAACAACATTGGTTGAACATAAACAACATGGCTGACTAGCCAACCCAAAGCACTTAATGGGTATTGACTTAGAAAGACCCCAGGTCCCTCTCCCCCACGGGGTAACTGTAATCACTACAGATCGCACCAAACCCATCTTTCATGCTTCAGCAGATTTCACTGCGAGAAGCAAATGACGCAGCACACAATAAAGATTGTTTACAAATGACAACACAAAATTATGAAACTGGATGACGGGTGGGCTGATGTTAGCTTAGACGACTTAAAAAAACACTGTCTCGATCCTCTTGCGACAGTAATTCATCTGTATGAGTATACACTGTAAAAGATGTTATTGGCTGTATATATATATAATGTACCACATCGACCTTATAATTCTAGTTTGTTTTACAGAGGTAAATGCCTCAGATCGGGGCTAACACAGAATCCGATATGAGTTGTTAACATTAATAAGACAGTTGTCGCTTACTGTGTACATCAGACTGGAAAACAACTTTGGCCCTGCCTTGACACCACACTGTCCTGCTCGTCTACCAGAAAGATGGCCTCGTACAGTAGCCAAGAGCACAGTAGTCATGTGGTGAGCTGACAGACAGCTCCTGTGTGTAGACAGGAATGTAAGAACTAACCGCGCCTACTGGTTCGAGCTTTGACCTGTTCCGCCTGTACCCCACTGAGACCTGTCACTCTAAACTACATTACCCTGAAAGTGAAAGGTCTGTGAGATAGGTGCGCGGTCCCTACACACACTATTCACTACATCCTTGATGTCTGAGAGCGTCTTTGTCAACGGCCCTTTGTCAGGTGGTACACGGCACTCAATCTCGCGCATGTTCGAAAAGCTCAATGAAAGGAAACAATAAAATATATAAATAATTGCGTCCTTGATTCTAAATACTAGCAGTGCTCATTGAGAAGACAGAACTTATTGCCCGGAAAAAAACTGTTGAGTTAATGACATACACTCACAAAGCAGACATACAACTTGCGTACCCCTGTGTTTAATGGGGGCCTGTCTTTTCCACCCAAGACTATATCGTCCCCACCATGACAATATCGTCCCAAGTAAGATCACACGTCTTCCCAACACCGAAACTTGAATCTCCCAGGCCCAAAAGACTGGTATGGGTGAGGTGATATTTTCTCTAGATATTTGTTGAGTATTGTTGATCTCTTCTAAGCACACTAGTGTGGAGAGAGGAGAGGTGTGTAGGCAGGTCAGTCCAGTACAATTGTGAATACAGCACATAAAGATCTCACCTGACGACAGTGGTGTCGGTACCCACCTGTAGTAAGGCATGAGACAAGCTAAATGAATACCCGAACATCGACACCGGGGATTTCTTTAACACATTTCTCAACTACGATCGCGTAGACTCAATGCGCAAGAAAGTTAAAATACAAATTTAAAAATAAATAGCACATCTTAAAGAGACCATCTATATTGTAACAATTATACAGGGGCACAGCAACAGACAGAAATAAAATACAAAAAAGAATTGAATATAATGCGAGCCTCCAAATTTAAATGTTGAAAATATTTGTTAAAAAAATTGCACCATTGTGAAATGTTCTCTGAATGTTGCCGAGCGGTTCCTTTTGTTTAGTAAACAACTTATTGCATAATCAGTTTGCATATGTATGGAGTTCGAACAACGTATGGCAACGCCAATAGCTACTTAATTAATTATTTCATCTGTAATCAATTCGTCTTTGGGCCTGAGACGATTCAGTTGTCGGTATTGAGACGATATGGTATTATTTGGAATGATTTTTATGGTGATGGTTGGGATGGTTTGACTCAGGCGGTGGGGCGATAATTATGGTCTTGAGACGAAATGACCAGTGACATTTAAAGATTATGAGACTATCGAAAAGTTTGCGTACATAGGTAGGAATTTAAGTTCGTGATTGATATTGATGTTGCTGTTCCTCTCAGTGCGGAGCGATCTTCCGTACAATGACAACCGTTGTCGCCATCGCTGATGTTTTTCATCTACAAGTAGTTCTTCCTGGCGTCCAGCAGCAGGCCTGGGCCAAGGATTTGAGTGTTCCCGGGTGCCACAATCGTCAAGCTCCCGTGCACGAGTCTGCCTGGCCATTTGTCGGAAGATTGTTTTCCTGCCCTTTGGTGGCCTCTGTTCACAAAGGCGGTGCTGCTTTCAGCGGGCGATTGTAATGGCGCCAAACACACATCAAACCCAATCAATATTCAACGTGGCAACAAGATCACACATAAACAACCGCCGCGCCTTGCTACGTATTGAAGCTGCTGACCTTTCACCTCATTCGTAACGGTCTGATCAAATAACGTGTCGTATTTGTGCTTGTTGTGGCAACAGACAATTCAGGGGGAGGGGGACACAGAGGTTAAGTGCTTGTCACAAAGTTGTCTTGTCACTGACACTAACATTGAGGATCAGGTGTCTTGTCACTGACACTAACACAGTGAGGATCAGGAGTCTTGTCACTAATACAGTGAGGATCAAGCGTCACATCACTGATACAGTGGGGATCAAGTGACTTCTCACTAATAGGGTAAGGAACAGGTGTCTTGTCACTAAGTGAGGATCAAATATCTTGGCACTAACATAATAAGAATCGAGTGTCTTGGGTTCAAATCGCTGTTCTTTCTATGTGGCACCAATTGGTTTTACCGCATAGTAGACATATCTATGTTAAACATCTTCACCTCTCTCTTACAAACAGCTTTATTTAGAATGTCATCACTCATTCATTTCCTCCACCAGCACCGTCAAAAGATTTGATAGATTCAGCAGAATTTCTTGAGCAATAAGCAAGTCAATTCTACATGGTACAATTAGTCCATTCTTTTATGTTGGCCATACAGTTCTTCCTCTGTCCATCTATAGGTGTTACATGCCAAACCAGACAAGCATGGTTTATTAAGTTTCATAGCAGAAGATTCTAGTACAGAAGAACATTCTGGACAATGAATTGTAAGGTTATATTTAAGTGTACTTTTAACCTACAAGTTGACAGAATATTCTCACCACTTATATTATTTATGTGTATACAAATATTCATTCATCTGTACACATATGTGCATAGGGTATGCATTGAAGTAAATATACATATGTACATATGAATAAACATGCATTGTATGTATCAATACACTTGCATTCTTTCTCAAATTCGCATTAAATGAGACAGCTTAAACAAGATGTTCCCCCGACCTACATGCCCTACAGTTAGTTTAGCTCCTGTGTCAGCTCTTGGATACTTGTTACAGTGTCTGCTGACTCCTCTCTTGTCAAAGGTGTTATACACTACCACAAACGCAGAAAACATATTACACCCCTAAAATATACATGCATAGACCACTGTTGTCAACTCGACTCCGCCATAAAAGTAAATGCCGAATGCAAGTGTGATGTAGATCCTGGTCATTATGATGAAAGTTAATGATCAAAAGATGTGATTTAAAATGTAATGGCTGACATCAATGCCACCTTGCTCTCAATAATGTCCTTCAACCACTTTTCCCGAAAGCGTGACTGACCTGGTCTGAAAAATACACAGAAACAGAGATATTCAGATATAAACACTGTTGTAATCTATTTAGAAAGACAGACTAATGTTTCATTTTTTTCATTGTGATGTTGCTGGGAGGTACATGTACATTACTTTGGGCTCTTAAGGTATTCTACAAACGTTGGATTATTAAAATAGGCACACACATACAGACATACACCTACATTCTATATACACAAGCTGCAAACACATCAAGTTCAGTAAAAGACTCTTTTCTCTCTCTCTCTTCTTACCAACCCCCTCACATATATATAGGCATTCATACAAATGAAATATCAGCCACTTACTTGTGTACAAGCCTGTTTGTCTCAAACACATAAAGAACATCTACTGGGTAAGTCTGAAAATACAAAAGATGATACAGTACTAAATGCTGCTTATACCTCAGTTTAAATGATGCTCGATAAGCAATAAAAATCTTTTGATTTTGATCAAACGTTAGTGATGTACGTGATGCTATGGGTGATGTTATTCCATATTGCAAGGTAATGTTCTTTAGCATAATACTTAATATTTTAGCAATATACTTAAGCACTTTCTAGAGTTATTGTGTGTGCCTGTGTGATAACATGCATCATAAATACATGTTTGCTTTCTCATGAAGCACAAATAAGAAATAGTATATATTTTACATCAAATCATAAAAATAACATTTGACTTCAGTGACCTAAAAAAAAAAAAAGGAATATAAAAACTATTTGGCAGACACCTACCCTTGGTTTAATTGTAGAAACAACAAAGGTGAAATACACAGATGCTGTTGCTCGTGGTATAGGCTTCCGGCGAGTGGGTATGCTCCAGCGCACACGAAATCGGTAGCGATGATCAAAGGGAAAGATGTCCTCCCCAAGAAAGTCAATACAGTATTGCCAGCTATCTTCATATACCCAAGTCTAGGACAGAAATATATAACTTGCTACAAAAATATAAAATAGAATTATAACTAAATTTCATATATTTAAGTAAATGGATCATTATATTTTAAATGGTGGATATACATTCACAATTTTATAAATCATAAGCCAATGTCAAAAATTAGTGACCAATATAAAGAAAATGCTTGATTCATCTGTATCATAAATTGTTAACATAGAGCTTAAAATATCAAATGAGTACCTTTATGAATTCATGAATCTTCTCTTCTGCCTTTTCCACAGAAAACTCCTGAATATTAAGCCATCCAATGTCCTTCATTTCAAAATTTTCATCTCGATATATGAAACTGCTTTCTGGGGAAATATGGCTTGATCTGAGAGATTCGCATGTCTTTTCTCTCTCGGACATCTGCGTTTCCAAACGACGAAAAGCACTCGAAATGGTATCTTCAATCATATCCTTGGCATTTGCAATTACACTGTCAATCAGAGCCTTTGCCTGGTCTGCATTGACATCTGTTTTTGGATCCTCATCCATACTGCAGCCTGAAATCAAAATTTGCTGTAACAAACAATGCACGGGATATACACACTTAATTTTGCAGTACTTTTGATATAAACCACACACGTGCAGCTATTGACGTACCAACCGCGGCTCAACATAGTTTAATAAGGGACAATACTTCAACTGCAACTTGAAGGATTAACAAAATTATGAAAAAGCAATAAATAGATTATGAACTTACACCTCAGCTCTTGACATTTAGTATTAGATCGAATGATTTATGATGTTCACAAACACAGACTTAGTTATCAATCGCCATTTTGTAAAGGGACTCGTTGCTATGATAATTCTGACCAATGACATCACTTATTACAGCCTCAGTTGAGCAATACGCTTCCATTGGTCCATTTTGCTCATGGGTATATTCAAAAACAAGATGGCAGAGGAAAGTGGTTGTAATGCTACTGACGACCACGTAAAAACCAAATTACATCTTGATTGCTTACGAGAGAGGGTTCGCAACTATATTGACAAGGTTAACAGCCTAAATTTGAGCAAATAGTTATTTTGTGTTGTAATAAATTCCCTATTAGGAATCCTTTACCATAGCTATAGTTTCTTGATAGTGCCTCTAAGTAGTATGCTACTGTGCTTGTGGTTCAAATAGCAGAAGTAGTGAGACCACTTTTTGGGGTGTTATATATTAAGTCGATTGCGACAGAATTTGTGTATTTAAAGAGAATGTGCGGACATATACGATTGGTATGCTATCTGGGGAAGCGGATAGCCGAGTGATTAGAGAGCCTGTTAGCGTGCTGGTTCAATTCTCGCGGGAATGGGTACCTGACTCCTCAGAGGGGTTGGGGAAGGTAAGGCAGTGAGGTAGAGGAGATGGACACCAGCCTCACGTAAAGCTGGCCCCGAGAAAAGCGAGGTCTCTAACACCTCACCCCCAAACGACCTGAAAAGGTTAGGGGATAACCTTTACTTTTACTTATATTATTTTACACACACACACACACGCCCTTTTTCATCATTACTAGAGTGTCCATCCACTGTCTCATAATAAACTGCTCAGTTCTGAAATAGAAACAGTTTATGTTTTGATGAAATTAACTTTTCTAGCATTCATTAACAGAAATATGAACCTATAGAAATGTAAACTCAAATTGATTTAATAATTAATAAGTATATATGCCAAACTTTTTGGTGACATGGATGGTGATAAGAGAAATCTGAATAAAGCCATTTAAGGTTGTTTTAAATTTGAGCAACTGTTGACATAACTGCATAAAAATTAAAGTTTTCTCTTGGCTGTTTTCAGCACCACTATGAATCGGCACTATTTTGGGCTGATAAGGTAGTGTCACTTTCAGGAGGTATGTGAATATACATATGGTATCCTAGTTTTATGTTCAGAGAAGTTAAGCTTCTACATGAAGAAAAATATCCTTTAGAAACTTCTTTTTTTGTGTATTTTTATTCCTTTGTTGGGTTTTACAGACTCTGAAAGGTCCGTTTTTTTAATGTTGAAAAATATTGGCAAAATATGTCAAGTCTGTAATTACATCAGCTTATGTGCAATTTGTGAAATATCTGAAAGTAAACTATGTATTTTGCACCTGTAGTCAATACCTAACAGAGAATCTGTTCCATTGCTTGAGCGTGGAAAAGTTATTTTACACCACTCTACAATTATGCCAGCAGTTGTTCTTAATTAAAGTTAATGATAGTTATATCAGACAGTTTAACTTTATATATTTCTCAAACACGATCTTGATGGTTTAAAACATTATTGGGATCATGTATAGTTACATAGTTTTTCATTATTGCTGCCATAATGTTCTGTATCAAATGAAGTTTTCAGAGAATTATTTATAAAAGACTTTGCTTTGCATGCCATTAGGTGTTTATTATTTGTCATTATTATCTTACTTAATAAAATTATATATTTTTTAAATAGATCTTCTAGTTTAAAAACAGATTTCATTTGCATCTGTGGGCAGGTGCATTGGAGGACATGTACTGGTATGCCCAGACTTTGTATCACACAGGCCAGTTTCACAGAGCAGCCACATTATTGTGCAGTAGAAAATTAGATAAGGTGGGATTTGTTCCGGATCCTCAAGAATTTCAGTTTGGCCTTTTATTATTAGTGATAGTAATTTCCTGTTCCTGGTTTTCGATCAATTGTCAAAATCATAACAATGAAAAGGTGTTGCACACTTTATGATGTTCACTGCAGACATTTGTGTGTAGAGGTGTGTAGAGTACATGTAGCATAATATTTTATTAAGGTTGTTTTATAAAAACATTTAGACAGCTAGCATCATGGTCAGCAGTATTCTACAAAATATGTCTGCATTTTTTTTGATTGATTTTTCTTGCAAAGTTATTTTTTTCTTTAATGATAATTCAATACTTCAGTATAGGGAAAGCTTAAAGGCCTGCTTCACAGATTACAGATATTTATTTATTGATTTGTATCTTCTCTTTTATAGCACTATGCTGCATGCAGATATTTAGCAGCAAAATGTCATGTAAGTAGGTATTTTTTAACTACATATTGATTTTAGTCATCATTAACATCTCTAGTTCTATAGGTATATAGATATATAGGTATGCTCTTGTAGAGGCCCTTGAGCTTAACGAGGTTATATATAGACATCAAACTTGATCATAGAGCTTTCATTGCATAAGTTGTCTTCAGTAGAAAAGTCCAAAATTTGTTTAATTGTGTTTAAAGATTGTTTCTTTTTGATGATATTTTCACAGATTTATTTATTCATAGTCAAACATTTATGACAGGTACCTGCATTACCTACAAATAGAAAAATTTAGGCTAATTGTGTAGTTAAAATATCCTGAATGTCAGGGTAAAGATATGAAATACTGAAGGTTCTATAATGAATTTTAAACTTAAACTTTAGTTTGAGTGCAGGGAGTGGCAGGAAGCCTTGAACATTCTTGACATGGCTGATACATCCCTGGCTCGTTCATCCATTCTCAATATGAGCATCAGCCAAAGCTTTGTAGACCAAGACAGTAGTCTTCCTGTTAAAGGGGTATGAGTCTTATTCCTCTTTTGTTATAATAATGATCTTCCAGTTTTCCTCTGGTGGCTTATTTCATACTGTGTCCAGCAAGTTCAGTTACATATTAGTTATTAAAATCTGCTACATTACAAGCACTTGTATTATACCCTTGCTTAGGGTATATTGGCTCCATCATAGGCTGTTGTAGTAAGTCACATACAACATACATGCATTAGAATATTAAGATCATTACTAAGTAATATATTGAATACTATTTTCCAGATAAATAGCTCAATCAGTCTACTGAGAGGGCGAATATATGAGGCCATGGACAATCGTGGTCTGGCAGCTGATTGTTTCCGAAGGGCACTGCAGCAGGATGTTTACTGCTTTGAGGCTTTGGATCTTCTTGTCAGTCATCATATGCTTACTGCACAAGAAGGTTAATCGATGCATTTCTTATATTTGTACATTTTCTTTCTCTCATCATCTTTATTCTTCTCTTCTTGTTTTCTCTTGTGACAATCTCAATACAGTAAATAATCAAAAAAAGATACTTTTGTCCAGTGTGTGTGTTTTTTTAAACAGGCACCTGGACATGTGTACAAGTGCATACACAGATGTTTGATACATCTCATATTCAAATGTAAGGTCTTCTGTGATTATGAAGATGTACTGCATATTAGAATGAAGAAATTGATGCATTAAGCATGCAGAAATGATGTGTATCAAGGTGAGGAGTGAGGAACCTTTTTTGTTCCAAGGGCCATTAGTATGTTTATAACATCTGCAGGCCATGCAAAATTGTCAACTTAAAAATTAGCTGTTATATTTCATCAAGCCTTAGTTTTGCCACAGCATAACTTTTGCAGCATATACACTCCAAGCCATCCTAGCTGTCCTCTGAGTCACCACAATACAGGCAAACAAGCCACATGCAGCATACAAGAAGTATATGTATCTTATCGTGTATTTTTATGTGTCCTGTCTATCCTGTTATGGACATTCCATGCTTGTCCTTCAAAATTTGTTATTATGATTCACTTGATATAAATTTATGCATGATGAAGAAAGCTAGATTTATTAAAATTTCAAGTCCTGCCTGATGTTGCCTTGACAAGACCAGACCAGATGATTTCGTGGGCCATATGTGTTCTCCAGTCTGTAAGTTCCCCACCTCTGCTTTAAATGATGTTTGTTTGCCATATGTAATTTTAATCTTTTGTTTCAGAAATGGACCTACTGAATTCTCTTCCATTGACAGTGTGCTGTGGTGAAGAAGAAATGGAGCTAGTCAGATTTTTGTATGAAAACAGGCTTAAAAAGGTCAGTTTTCATAGCTGAAGTTCATCTTATCAAGTGTAATTGATTCCTTTTCATTAAATCTAACACTAGTGTACAAGAGAGAGGGTGTATAAGTGTGTGAAAGAGAAATAGCATATGCAGCACATGCATTTGCATGCACGTGTGTGTGTGTGGAGGTGTGTCGAGGAAGTAGGGTGTGTGTGCCACACGCATGAATGTAAGGAAAGGAATTTTCTTCCTCTATTTCATGTCCATGTTTTTTCTTTCTTTTTACATGGTTACAAATACAAGTGCATGTAAGTGTGTGAATAGTTTTTAAAAATGTATCTCTCAAACATGACTAGGAGTTGTCACGTAACATTTCGTCCTTTTGTCTGGGAGCAGTTTTTGATGACATGGATGGCTAAATGGCTCAGCAGCTTGTATTTTACTTCATAGCTCTTAGGTGTGGAGAATGTATTTGTCGTAGTAAAGTAGTGAATTTATATTTCATCTGTGCAGTACAATAAACCAGGCAAGCAAGAGGTCCCAGAAAGTCTAAGTTTACTCAAGAACAATATGGATGTGGTGGTGAATCTAGCAGAGAGAAATTATTACAACTGTGATTTCCAGGAATGTTTCCAAATAACCAGCAGGTGAGCAGAGTAGAGTATGTGGAGAGTTGACTAATAGTTAAGACACAATCAGTGTGAGATCACTCAAATCATCCTCTTTCTTAAAGCTTATTTTCCATTGAATCTGAGTGTCTTGTTCTTCTGATGTGTTTATTGTTCGTGAGACATAGAGAATGTAATACTTGATATTTCAGATGCTTGTGATATTTATAATCTTTGTTATGCATGCAATATGTTTGTTAGTTCAGCTATAATTACTGTGTATAAAAAGACCAGTAGCTTTGATTACACACTTCTTCTACAGCATTTTCATATTTTGTAAAAATATTATCCCCTCTTTTTATTCAAAAATGGACTCCTTAAACAGGAGGCTAAAGGTTCAAAGTAAATTCCTTGGATCCTTCGCATTGTTTGTGTGCATGATGTTGTCTGTTGATCGAGACTAATAGAGAACTGCTTTCTTTATTTACTATTTACATTAGGCTGGTGTTTAGCTACTCCCATATTGTTGATATGGGTATTTTGATGGAACATATATTAAAGTATATTAAAAATATGGATATTTATATGAAAATACAGAATATCTGAATATATGTTAATACACTGGAATAGTATTTAATATCATAATGATGATAAAAATGTGGTTCTATTCCAGCGTTCTTAGCAAAGATCCATACAACAGTCAATGTCTTCCACTTCATATAGCAGCTTTAGTAGAGCTAAAGAAATCCAATGGTGAGTTATAAAAGTGATAACTAAGTCTAAAATTTAATATGGTTTTGCATATTTACCTGTGAGATTTGTGCATCAAACAGTAGACAATATGTAAAGAGTGTTCCTGAATTTCCACTATTTAATCTACAAACAAGATATAACGGATAGAACATATCTCTTTTGGAAGTTTAGACTGTTGTGTAAATGAGGACAGGTATAGCAGAAACCATTCTCTTAATCCTTGTAGTTGTTGAGTTTTCTAACTTAATAATATTAAATGCAAACTTTGTAAAGCGCATACTCACACTCCTAAGGAGCAAGCTCTTAGCGCTTAAGAACAAGAATGAAACATGGACAGCATACGAGGAACAGGAAAACAAGCAAGTAACATATGAACTATAAAAGAATAAACAGCCGTACTAAACAAAGAATAAAATCAAAAACAGAAAGCACAAAGAGGAACCAAACAACAAGAACAAGAGCTGAGAGTACCATGATATTACAAAAGAATGGTGTGAAAAAGGACTAGCATTATGGGAAAGGTTGTAAGGAGTCATGTTTACGGAAGAGGTGCATTTTCAGTGTTTAAGTTTAAAGGATTCAATAGTGGGTAGGTGGCGAATATGGAAAGGGAGAGAGTTCCATTGTTTCGCTACACAATAACCCCAAATCCTGTGGCCATATGTTATTGTTTTGGTGTCAGGAAGAGTAAGGAGACGATCATCTTCATTTTCCTAATATGTTACCACTTTTGCTTGCAGCTCTTTTTTACCTGGGCCACAAGTTGATTGACTTTTACCCCAATAAACCAGTGAGTTTTCCATCTTTTCATTAGATTTACAATTATAAAATGAATAAATTTTAGTAAACTAAATTATAAAATTTCTTATTTATATGTTGGTCGCATTCATATGCATATTTTTTTTTTATCAAAGCCATTGTCTACATATATTGTTCCATTGCCATTCAGGTGTCATGGTTTGCAGTTGGATGTTATTACTTGCTCACCAAAAATTATGAACCAGCCAGACGCTACTTAAGGTAATACTCAGACAATAAACCTCAGGATAAATTTCATGAATCAGACTTTTTCATCGCAGGCCTAATGTGGGAAATGATACATGAGATTTTTGTTCAGTTTATAAAAGTGTGGTAGGTTTTTTTTTTTTACAGCCAACTTGGGGAATAGTGTTATATAAGATCTTTAATGATTAGTATTTATTGTTATTGAAACAAAGTTGTTTGCCATATAAATATTAAAATCTGCTTTCAAGGTAGTTAAAAGTTCTAATGAAAGTCCATGGAATTGTAAAAGATATAGCATAGATTCCTGAAAAAGTTAGACATAATGCATTTGTACACAGTACATATATGTGCACATTCCCATGTCTACATGCATACACTAAGAATCTCCAACAGCAATAGCTTTATAAATATTGGCATTGGTATTTATTTTATTTATGTTCTTTGTTTTATGAGACTAATTGTATTTGTTTATTTATGACATAGCAATGGGTATTTTATAAGAAGATACTAAAAGTCTCAGTGTGACAGAAAATATTATGTTTTTTAATTTTGGCTTTATTATATAATTTTCTATGATGCATTTTCATATTGTAAATGTTTATATGCATTTTCTGAATACCCTTATCTAGCATTACAATGCAAGTTATCGAAAACTTGGGATAACAAGTGCTCGTTTTTCATTCTGAAGCAAAGCAACAAGCCTAGAGAAAACGTTTGGACCAGCATGGCTGGCATATGGACATTCATTTGCTGCTGACAATGAACATGATCAAGCCATGGCAGCTTACTTCACTGCGTCTCAGATTATGAAGGGGTGAGCCATGGGGACTCAGAGAGTAGCAGAAAATTAAAGTGCAAGATTTATTTAAGACTCAGTGACATGATGGTGATGATGATAATGATGAAATACTGATGACACGTCAGTCATATCACCCATTCCATCATTGGAATGTAAAGATTTCCAGGCAACGTTTTACTCTTTATAATGCCTAGGCGCATTTGGTCTATGTTTGCATTTATTTCAATGACATTTTTTAATGTCTTTTTCCAATAGTTTTCGCTGATGTTTGAATTTTAAACTTTAAGACAAATGTAATAAGATCTACTTTCATTTGAAGCCATAATGAACAGTTATAGGGGAGGAAGCTATTTCTGTTAAAAACTTCGGTTACAAAATTGTTTAATTACTTGTTCCTTAACTTTGCTGTTGATTGTATTTGGCCTTTGTAAAATATATTGCACTGTCTGCAGGTGTCACTTACCTGTTCTCTACATAGGTTTGGAATATGGTCTTACCAGTAATGCCAAATTAGCAGAGCGGTTCTTCAGTCTTGCCAAAAGCATTGCACCTGATGACCCTTTTGTTTTACATGAAATGGGTGTCATTGCCTTCCAGAACCAGGAGTGAGTTTTGTCTTTGATTTAGTGTCCTTGTTAACAATAAATACTGTTCATTTTCAGTTTATCATCAAGGTTTATATCAAATTTAATATGCAGAGAAGTTTTGCTTATATTTTGGGCTAGATGATTATTAAAATTTCTGTAGAATTCTCTAGAATTCAGTGTGTAATTATTTCTATGATTGTCTCCCAAGTTCTTGATTTAATTTGGAATGACCCAGTGTTGGTCTGATCGTTTAAATGTCTTATAGGTGTGCTTAAATTTACATATGTGTACTTAAATTCCAAGTATTTTCTTCTCATCCTTTTAATGTGCTTGTATTTTAATAAATATGTGACATTAACTGTTTGTCAGCTGGCATGAGGCTGAGAGATACTTCAAAGAAGCTCTGAATCGTGTACAAAGTGTACCATACCAGAACATGCCAGACAAGTGGGAGGCACTGCTGAACAACTTGGGGCATGTTGCACGTAAACTCAAGTAATTTTTTTTACTTTCCTTCAGCTTTAAGTCAGATGTTAGGTGCATGTGACATGCAGTTTCTAAACTGCATTTAAATTTTGTATTTAGAAAATAATCTTAAACCTTTTATGTGTGTTTGCCTAAGTGTTATGCTTAACCATGACTTGCTGCTGTGAACGTTGCTATCATAGACACTGCTTGAGGTAGCACTTATCTTCCTGTTATCTCACTGGCTGCTCTTAGAGAATTGTGTCTGGTGCTGTCACATCTGAGTTAGGGAGATATATATTTAGATATATAATAAGGACATTGTCATTTTTTTGCTTCACCTCTCAAATTATTCAACAGTTTCATATAAAACTATATGTGGACAGACACTTCGTTGGGGGAAACAATGCTTTTCCTTTCTGTGTCTTTCTTGTGTGTGTATGTGCCTATGTGAGTATGCACATAAAATGTTTAGGTAGTAACATTCTTTACAATAAAAGTTTTTTTAAAAAAATTGAATAAAAATCATTTCTGACGTTAAGATTATTCATTTTATTTGCAGAACACATCATACTTATACTATTTTAATGTCAATAGACCAAATATTGAAATTTCTAGATTGCCTCAGCAAAGAATTGTTCCTGTAAGAAGAACATTATGACAGCTCTGTAGATAATTATTATACATACATCTTGTTACAGTACAAATTTGGTCCTTTACCCAGTGCTAGTTTGGAACCTTTGTCTGATGCTACAAGTTCGCTCAGCATTCTTTGTTGCTTTTCTGCAAGTCTTCCAGTGATATTCTGGCTTATACCTCAAGCAGTTATTTTCTAAACACTAACTCCTCAATTATAGACTGTGATACTATGGTATAATCTGATTAAAAGTTAGTAATACGGAGCAGTATTTTTCAATAGTAATCAAAAGTTTACATTTATCCTGACATGGTTGTGTAGAAAAAAGATTTAGTATCGCATTCATAATTTGATATTCCCTAATGAAGTCTCATGAAAAGGGAAATCTTATTATGTGTGTTCAGGTGTGATGAAAGATTGTGTCTGTAATGCTTCAGTAAGTGTGATAAAAGATTAGTTTCTTTGTGTGATTTCAGAAAGTATGATGAAGCACTGGAGTATCACAGACAGGCAGAACTTCTATTACCTCAGAATCCCTCCACTTATGCTGCCATTGCTTATGTGCATTCATTAACAGGAGACAATGAACAGGCTGTGGATTATTTCCACAAGGTAATTTTTAAACATTTAACTTTATGTAAAAAAAAATATTCTCAGTAGAGTACAGATAATTAGCTGCATTCTTATCATTTAGGCAGATGCTTGTTAAGATTTTGATTCATTTTAACAATTATTAAAAGCTTAATAGTAAGGATGCTTGTATAGAGTGGAATCCCAGCGTGTGACCAGACGTTCCACGCTTTGCATATCTTGGCTAAGTTTAAGGAATAGAAGTTAATGGGGAGAAAAGGCTTTCAGAAAAGTTAGCACGCTTACTCCCTCTTACAACACACACACAGAGACATTAAGAGGAGTAGGAAATTAAAGTCCTAAATGGGATTTTGTTCTGAATAACCAACAAGATCTCAAAGTGTTTGTAAATCTTCAGGCTCTAGGACTTCGCAGAGAGGATGCATTTTCCACTACAATGCTGGGGAGTGTTATTGAAGCCCTAATGGTAGAGGTGACACCTTGTGGTGAGCTTTATTTCTCCTATCAGATTTTGTCATAGAGATATAGCCATGGCTGCATTCTAGATTCCGTTAGGATGGAAAACTTTTTTATTAAATCCTCATGTATTGCAGAGATTTTAACTGTTTACTGTGATCCAGTTACCTTTTCTAGACTGCACAGTTTATTCGTCTTATAACTTTTAACTGTTTCCATAATCTAGAATTTTTACATATTAATGTTGGCTCCTGCAGACTTTCCAGATGAAGATCCTGAAGCATTTGGTTCAACCAAGCTGCCACTACCACCATTACCACTACAGAGAGGTTTTGTGGACCTTGACAGCCAGTCTTGCCTTGTCTCACCAAGCGATCGCTCCTCTAGCATGGCTATAGAAGAGGTTGAAATGGATGACTGATGTTTGATGCTTCCTGAAGCAAGAACCTTTGACTGTTGGTGGTTACCCTCAAGTGTTTCTATCAAGATGCACTTCGATCATTGCAGATATTAAAGGAAACCACATGTTAAAAGTGAACAATAAGCACCATTGTTCAAGTAACTAGACTATGGTCTAAAACTGCCGGTGTTACTGCCTGTAATCATGAATATGTTGAACATGGAGATGGTGTTTTTGAACTTTAAGTGATATTTCTGTTGCTACTCTGCTACACAAGCACTTGACATTCTCACATTATTTTGCTTCGTGTCTACAAGCCCACTGTTGCCGCTGCATTTATTGGGGTGCTTGTGTAAGGGTGTGGTCACCGGTGCACATTTTGGAAACTTCACTCCTTCATCAACCTTTCAAGACTTTTAGACTTCATAAGACAGTTGTGTGTTCATGCCATGGTCGCAAGTGTACATAAATATATGTATTGTTGCTACAAGCAGGCTGTACCTGCATAAACGAAGTCTTCCTGTTACTTTCTTGTCACCTGTAACTGATGGTGGTGTTACCTGATAAAACTGTGATGGATTGTAGATAATGTTTATTCCGCTACACTTAGTACTGCTGCAAACCTAACGTTTCTTTAGTCTGCTTTTCCTGCTTCTCCACCTGCTCTGCTGTCCACCCATGTAATTGTCATAGAAGCATGCTAGTAAATTTATGCTCATTCATGCACCCTGAACACTCTTCCTATATGACACAAATATCTTCATGCTTAAATAAGTTCCCAGACAAGACTTGAGCTTTAAAGAACGGAAAGTGATTGTTTTGTTAGCCTGGTTGTTTACTGCCCAGAAACCAGTCATGTTCTTAGTGCCCCGAGAGGCTCGGCCATTGTTGCAAGATTCTCTTGTGGTTTACCTGGCACTGCACTTGAACCGGATACAGTTCTCCGTATCTCTTTAACAGGTTAAAAGTATATATATATAAGAAAGGTCTGTCCTCTCTCTTTCCATTTTCTCTCTCGTTCATTCTTTTTTCATTTCTATTATTTTTCTCTGGTTTTTCTTTGGTCCACAAAGACCCCCCTTTTATTCTGAAAATGTGTTCTTGACGGTGCGTCATTCAGTTCTTTATCGGTTAAATTCCACGTCTCGTCTGTGTAATTCACAACCGTCGTGTTCTGGATTATAGAGAACATTGGACATCATAAAGTCTATTCGCTCGCATATACATGTGATTTATTTAGACTGCAACAAATGTGTGACACAAAGAGGCAAGTAAATTCAAAAAATACATTTATTTACAGTATTTACACAATAAAAATCCCTCAATAACCCCAGGACATTACTTTTACACTGGTTTACATTAGTCCTCTCTTCTACATCACAAAATGATCACCAGCAGCCTTGTCAGAAAATACACAACCCTTGATCTATTGAACTTACTAGGGGTTAGGGATAAGCACCAAGTCTGTGAGCTTTGCGAAAGCTGCCATCTAGCAGAACCAGGAGCTTTACCGCAGCCATCTGTCTCTTAATACTCACAGAGTATATACAGATGTAGGTTTGTATGTTGATGTGCGAGACCTGCCATTCAGCAGAACTAGAAGTGTTCACCGCAGATTCTTTTACACACAGGTGTGAAAACTGCCATCGAACAGAACTAGGAGTCTATGACAACAAGCTTTCGCAACCGCTTTGTAAAGTAGTAGATGAGGTCATCTTGGTTTTTCAGTGTCCTGTTCCTCCACTCCTTGTGCTAATGTGGTGTCTGCCGGCTAAAGGCGAGGTTTGAACGCCCTCCACATCAGACCAGCGACAGCGGCGCCACTCAGCAGAGACATGCGCAGAAAGGAAGGAAGAGACGGCGCTTGTTTTTCGAGCAGGCTCAGCTCCAGAGGTTTCCCTTTGACCTCCTTCAAGAACACCATCCCAAAAACAGAAGGAAAACACACATGAGCTGCTACAGGCATAGAATCGAATACAGCATCTAAGAACAGAGCGTCTAAGTCTTCACCAGTGATGGCGGCTCTTGAGTCTGAGCGCACATATCATAACTGTGTTGATTATAAGAACAAATGACAGATAAATAAAAGGTAAGCAAAGATAGGCGGAGAGAAAAGTGTCGAGAAGGTATATGTTAAAACAAATGTGAACAACGAACAGACTAGGAGAACATCCCTGTGATAGGAAGCAAAGCAGAAGAGAAGACACCAGCTACATGAAATGAGTGATTACCTCATCCTCTGGCTCGTCTTGCCAGATGTCGCTGGCATCCACCAGCCCCTTCTCATGCAGGATCTGCACGTGCAACAAGAGACAAAGTCACAACTGAGCAAGATCAGCCTACAACGAGATAAAGATAGTGTTGCCTTGCTTCATTCGCTTACAGAAGCACACAAATCTCATCTGAGAGCGTTCAGAATCATTTCAACCTGTACACTACACTCACCAAATGCATTTACCACTATTGTAAGCAGCGGCTCAGTGCCAGGTAAGTAAAAGTGAGGAATTTCCTGAGGCCATCTACCAACGATTAAAATGTTAATCATAGACTAGCACGTACGTTGTCAGTTAAATTGTGGAAAGTCAAATAAGCAATTACAAAAATTTGTTTTTCTCATGCTCTATGGTAAGAAAAAAATAAAACAAAAACAAGAAAGTGTTTTACCTCCCTTGCTGCGCGCTCTCCGGCCTGAATGGCGCCCTCCATGTAGCCCGTCCATTGGCTGGCCGTCTCTGTCCCCGCCCAGTGCACGCGCCCTACAGGTGCCCGTATCTCCCTGACAGGTGAAAAGCACATGAAAGGTCCGTCCACCTCTCTGTCGCTTCTCCCCTCTTTCACTCTTCCTTTTCTCATCTTTATTATTTTCCACAGAGTTTCTTTCATCTGAATTAATTGCAGTAAGTCTCACTACGAAGCTAGGTCTGAGCTTTTGAATTAAAATACATTACAAATTCATCTTATGTATGAAGTGAATAGTCAAAGAGCTAACTAAAATTTATGTCAAGGAAAATCCGGGTAACTATAGATCGAACAAGAACGAATAAGCGAGGTAAGGCTCACTCGCCAAAAGTAGTTAGAAGCCCTGGCGGCATCATGACAGTGTAGCAGCCCCCTGACCACTCGTCCGCAGCCCAGTTCTTCTCTTCATAGTGGACCGGCTGTAAACATCCATGGTTAATTAAATTCATAGTGGATTTTATGGACTGAATGTCCATGTCACATTTGTAGCCTAGTGTTCGATATTTGTGTCCTTTACGCAGTTGGCCATTTATATTCATGGCATTGTCCATCTTCGTCTCTGTCCGTAGGGTATAGACAGGGAGGGGACTGTTTCTGCGGCTCTCTCTCTCACACACACACTTTCTCTGTTACTTACATGCAGAGCATCGTCTGTCTGGAAGACCTTTGCATATAGTTTACATATCCGTCTCTTTCTTTCTTCCACACTCAGTTCGCAGAAGGTTCGGGCTCGGTCCGAAAGAACAAAGCTGCAAAGAGACAGGTAGATTTTTTAGACATCATGAAACAGAGGTGCTGTACCTACCGGATGCTTAGACAAGATCAACAGGCTACAATGGCGAGGATATGTCCGAAGCAGGGAGACTGGTCGTGTTCTACAAGACATTCTCTATGAGAAAAATAAGAACTGTTCAGTGCAGTAGAAAGATATAAAGACACCTTGCAAGAGCGATGTACGAGCACTTTCCTTGACCCTGACAACTGGGACAGTCCCGCGGAGGGGGAAAAGTGCTCTGGCCCATGAAAAACTATTGAACGCGGTAGGTAACCAATGGACACGCAGAAAGGAGAGCAAACATTGCGCTACATCAAAACCACAAGTTACAATATATAAACAGACAATATTACTGAAAAGTTACGATATACAAATATACAATATTGCGGACAAATTACAATAGTTAAAAGGCGTCCTGATTTGGTTTCGTGTCTAGGTCCACTCTTTCAGAAAACAGTTTTGTTTTCTGTTGCTTGGTTAGCTGAAGGGCACTAAGTGGCAAGTCTGACATACCCCACGAGGGCCGGGTGCGAGCCGTCATGCAACACGTGGTCATACGTGCTGGCTACCAGGCCTTCGTCGTCATCAATGGTCGCAGCCCCGGACATCCCTGCACATCAGTAAGGTCAAGGGTCAGATTGCTGACTTATGTGATGGCAATACTCGTGAATTGAACTGACTGTATGAGTCGATATGAGGGACACTTTAGAGCTGACAATGTTAGGAGAGCTGATAGTAGGCGCGGTTGGCGCTTTATAGTCTGGAACTGACAATGGTTGTGAGAATTGCCGACAGAATGAGCAGCTTGCTTCAACTTGTTACTAGAACCATCTAGAAAATAAGCTGTCGACCTCGACTCAGTTATACAAAGAAAAATATTTTACAATTACCCGAGTTACCGAGAAGTCTCTGAGAACGATCACCATGTGCCCTCTGACCCAGAAGAGCGTCTTGCAGTTTTAGTGACTTAGAGAACACCTACCCTTGTGTCTCCAGAATGGTGTTTTGTAGTAGTGAAAGGTTTTGATGACGGAGCCCATGGGAAGTCGCTGCAGCATCTGATTTCTGCGAGCCGGAAGTGGCGGTGACCACGTGATCCGAGTCTGCAGGGGCGGCGCTAGCGCCACGATACAGTGAGAGGCCTGGACAAGCAACCCATGTCCGTGAAGATCAAACGACAATGTGATGACTAGAAGACTGGTAATAATGGTAATGACAGTGTGATGACTAGAAGACTAGCAATAATCATTAAGGTTATCGTATTTACAGACACGACATCAATAATGTTATCGTGTTTACAGGCAGGCATCAACCTAGAGAAGCCCTAGTTGCTGTCAGGTTCATCTCAGACAAACTGAACAAGAAAATGTAAGAACAGAATATTTGCGAGAGAATACTTTCACACGTGCAGACAGTTCAGTTACCAAAGTCACATTTAATGTCACGTGATTCCACAGATTGTCTCACCTGATACACATTTCCACAGGTGTCGTACACACTCACACCACCAGACGTCTGCTCGATTTTGCACACCGGTCGGTTGAGAAAAACTTTGTCTGAGAAAAATAGAGAAGAAAAACATCGTATGTTAATGGGTCTAGCAATATTCTTTGTTACAATTCACTGATATTTATGCCTTTTTTGTTTGTATGACAATGTATTTTGTTTGTACTTATCATTACCTTACTTACCTAATCCAATCTTTTTCATCAGCCCCTCGCTTATTTGTTGCGTCCCGCCGATCAATTTCCTCTCCTGCGAAACGCGAATTTCAAAGCTAAGGAATATCCATCTAAAGCCATTAACTTTTTTAAGTTTCCTGATTTTTTTTACTTTTTGAAAACTGGATTCTAGAAAAATATCTTTTGAGAAGTTAGTGTTAAGCTGAACAGACCTTAGTATTAAGTTAATATCTGACTGACTGACTGACTGACTGACTGACTGACTGACTGACTGACTGACTGACTGACTGACTGACTGACTGACTGACTGACTGACTGACTGATGGGGGTGAGAGACAAAAGGCAGGGTATGAGTGGATATTTGATGAAGTAAGATTAGATGCATGACATGCCATCAGCAAACCGCGGGCTAGTGACTAACCCGGGAGGTAAAGTCAACTAAAAGGCGGGTGAGCGTGCCAACTCCACCCCTCGCACCTGAGCCCCGTGTGCTGTTCCGTTCATCATCAGCGGCCCTCCAGCAGACGCCAGGTACCACAGCAACCACAGCAACGACACTTCGTACGCCTCCGAGGTGACGTTGACGTTGACAAACTCTTGCATGGCTTCCATGGCGCCTCTAGACAAACCACAAGCTTTCGAAATAAACATCATGGCCATCAGGCAAGTAGTTCAAATGTACGTACACACCTGAATATAACACACCTGTTAAATATGATTTTTCAAAGCAAATGCCGCAAAACATTGTACAGACCAGATATTAAAGAGAAAAGGATTTTTAAGACGTGTTCTTCACATATCCCAAAGTTCCACGCGCGTGCGTGAGTGACCGTGTGTGCTCGCGAGGTTGTGTGTGTGTGGTTGTACCTGTTAATGCCAAGCGATATTAGTTCTAGTATGTACTTACTTAGTCCACACGTGTTGATTAAGAAACTGCTGTACTGTCATGGTGTCCCATTCTTTGGCCCGCCGTGCGGTCCATGGAGCCTGCACTGGCACCTAAGAATCAATCAATCAATCAATCAATCAATCAATCAATCAATCAATCAATCAATCAATCAATTGAAAACGTTCTTGTCTTAAAAAACTCTTTGTCTTAGGTATCAGAGTTAAAAAATCTGGTGGTCACTTATTCTCCTACTTTGGCCTCAACATTTGGAATGCCTTACCTGTCTCCCCGTATAGTCTAGGCTGGAAACTTATCTCTGTCTAAACTACCTACTGATATCCTGCCAACCGCCTGACTGTTCCTTTTCTCTTCATCTCCGCAGTCCTTCACACCCTTGGCAATCCAGTGTTGTACACAAATGATATTTTCCCAATGACAAGGATAGTATTCACCATGATAATTTCACACGGACAATCCATAGACCTCCAGACCCTAAAGAACAAGACCTACTTTATCGGGATGGAATTTTCTAGTGGTCCGAGACGTTCTGTGACGTACACACAACGGCCCGAGACAACAGTCCCAGATAAGTGTTCAGACATGACCTCTATACACAGAGTCCAGACGAAGTATGGAGACCTGACCTCTCGACACATGCTGTCCAACAGCCGGACGACATTGTTGAGGTCCAGCCAGGACAGGAAGCCGCCGGTGGGTGGGAAAAGTCCGTCTTGGTAGCGTTTCTTGATCCCATGCTGTGGACAGAAGAAACCAACTTTCTTGCAAATATGTTAGGTTTGGTAAATCACCTATCTGTTCCTTCTTCACTGCTAACTCAGTCACCCGGACAGCAAAGACTGAGAGATTGGACGATTCGGGTTTTAAAGACTCCAACTCCTTACCCAGGGTACTTACATCACACCACTGACTGCACGTCTCTCCACCCGCAATCAGATGGTGAAGCCTATGTCGAGCATAACCAAATATCGCCAATTTCTTTACAATAACGGTCTTTACAACAACAACATTTCTCTTGCACAACCGATTGTAAACTTTCGCTCTGTCTATATCACGTCACTATTACCCACACAGGAAGACACACATGTAAACTTTCAGATCCTGACTTACACCTGACGTCACCTGTTACATGATCTGACCACGTACCTGGCGATACACAATCAGATCCTTACTTACACGTGACGTCACCATTCACGTACTCGGACCACGTACCTGGCGATACACAATCAGATCCTGACTTACACGTGACGTCACTTGTTACATACCCTGACCACGTACCTGGCGATACACAATCAGATCCTGCTCGTCGTACGTGCGGTACGTCTTCACGCCGAACTCTCGCGCCAGGCGCAGCAGGCGATTCTGGGTAGGCCCGACGTAAGCAGCTCCCAAATCCAGGTATCCTACCTTGTCGTTCTGAATAGTCAAACATTAGAACATAGACACAGTAGAGGATTGCAAACTAGGCTGTGTGAAAAACTTTTTATAACAGACAAACGAACACATGGCAGTATGCAATATTATGGTATGCACGCACGCACAAGCACGGAGAGAGAGAGAGGCAACATACACATGCGGCGGGGGGAGCTACTGGCGACCCAGTGAGAAGGTGACCGGGAGTGGGGTCGCCTAGTAACTGGATGGGGGTGCCTGTCCATAAAATACCTCTTGATTTCAGTTCAGTTCAGAGAGTGACAAGAGGTGAAGTGTCGCTTTGTACCAGCCTTGTCTTGCCATGTGAGTGATCTCATTACCTATTAATTTATCTTTTTTTACACAAACGTGAATACCGGTAACTGTTTTAAGTTTAGGTATTGGAAGTGAAGCCAGATATCTACCTATCTATTCTTAGCTGACCGAGCAGCACTTAGTCCCAGTAGTGTCACACTGTTAGGGGAGAGAACATGTCCCCCACCGCTCACCTCAATGACAACCTGCTCAACGCACTTTACCCAAGGGTACAATAAAAAAAGTTGAAGAATGAGAGATTTATAACAGCCTTCAGACACATGCAGCTAAAGCCCCGTGTTATCATGTGAACGAGAAACAGCGAAGGACTAGTACACTTCTCTACCTCGTCCCTCCTTTTATTTAAAAGACATCGAAATGATTACACATGTGACCACGTGACCAAGAAAATATCAGTAAGTGTATTAACCTACGATAAGACTGGAAACTTAATCTTATGGTAGTTCTTATCTCACTTGCCACAGGTGCGAAATTCCATAAATGATTTTAAAAACATGGCAGGAAAGGTAGCGAGAAGAAACGATTCTGAGGCAAACTGATTAGAAGTGGAGAGAATACCTACACGTAACGTGTACGTTCGACCTCCGACCCTGTCGCGTGCCTCCAGCACCAGGACGCTCTGGCCTTGCTCCGCCAGCACGCGCGCTGCAGACAGACCTGCAAACAAGAAACTGTTTGTACATCGGTGTAGGTACGAGCCGAGCTACTCGGTGATGATGAGAGAAACAAGCCTAATATGAATATGACGACCCTCTAGTGATTATTGTAATATTATTTCATTATATGACAATGGAGAGTCATTTGATGGCTATAGACGACTATTTGACAGACTAATTCTTTTTCAATAAGGACTTGATGGTAATTAAACTTCATTAACGTTATCGAGTTCGATAGTTTAATGACTGGTGAAAGGTGATGATCATATGATGACCG
This sequence comes from Pomacea maculata, assembly GCA_004794325.1. Taxonomy (NCBI): domain Eukaryota; kingdom Metazoa; phylum Mollusca; class Gastropoda; order Architaenioglossa; family Ampullariidae; genus Pomacea; species Pomacea maculata. The sequence goes on from SRHC01002515.1 coordinate 130,527, forward strand.
GTGTTGATGACGGTGTTGGCCTCCTCTACTTTCATGGTCCCGGATAAACTGTCATATCACTTACTTGAGTCCAACTGTGGTTATACCACAACCTTCGACATTTAGGTGTGTGGACAGCAGTTTGTGTTGTTGTCTCGTGAAAAACAAAACAAAGGTTGAGATGGAGCATCTTACCGCTAAGCCCAGCCCCCACTACAACCACGTCCAGCGCCTCCATCAGTCGAGTCGTTGAGCCCCACTGGTCACGTGAATGGTTTCTCTCTGTCACTTTTCCACTTTGCACCACTGGCTCGCCTAGTCTGACCCTGAGAGATATCGAGGACAAAAGGCAGGTGGTTTTTTTCCAAACACTTTGGCGGGTCAGGTGGGGGAATCTGCTGGGGACTAGTCCAGGGCGCTACTTATATCAGGCAGACAGGCTCGCGAGCGCGCGGTCACACAGGCCCGCATACACGCAGACGCGCACACACTATCAGAATCAACAAGATAAATATGTTGTTTGTTTGATAAGAAAAAAATGTGACCAAGACTCTTACAGGCTTGCAAGATGTAACGGCTACATAAACTGCTATTTATAGCCACTCACATCATGTCTACCCAGACTATTTATACATTTCTATGCTACAGGAGTAATAGTCTCATGGTCCGTAACAAATTATTTGATGTACACTCATGTATATGCAGGACATTCCATCATGCTATCATCCTTGATTCAGCAATAAATAAGAACAGTAGTTAATGTGCATACGAATGTTAGTAAGATGTTACATGACTAAGTCTATAAATATTGTAAACAAGGACAACACAGGTTGTGGAATCAGAACACACTAGTCACTTCTACACAGTGTTGTCGAATGTAAAGAATGTAAGCTTTCATTGTAAGCAGCTAAGCGACTATGTTAAGTATATCAACTATTTAGTAGTCTCAATATTCATTTCCTTCTTAATTTTAATGAAAAGTTGATTATAAAAAACACACATGGAACACTTCTTTACTTAGCAGCGAGCTCAATAAATAAACTTTACCAAAAGGAGCAATACATGGATATAAACGAAAGAATGAGGATTTGATCATCTTAAATTATAAATATAATTATAGAAAAAATCGTAAAATTTATAATGGATGCACAGGGTTCTTGTGAACCTTGTGTTGATTTATCCCATTTCGAGTTTCATCTGCACTCCATAGCAGCAATGTCATCAAATAACAACAGTACAAAATTATGTGTGTGTTCATAATTCCTCAGAGCTGAAAATATAAAGCGATGGCAACTACCCTGACCAGGTGGTCCACCTGCTGAAAGATGGCAATAATTGTAGGTGGTTTGATCACATCGAGTCCATAGTCTTGTGACTAAAACTCTGTCTTTTGACATCAGATACTTACTAATATTTTGGTGTCTATATCAGAAGGTAATGCTTTTGTGTAATACAGTATTGTAATTACAATATTTGTGATATATTAATCTCTTCAAAAGTCGAGCTGGACCATATGTCTGAAACTTTTTAAAGGGTTAACACTAAGGCAGTTCAATTTTACATAGGTCAAAGTTCGCATAAAGAAAAGCTACAAAACACATGACATTGTTTTTGTCTTGTCATCTGTTGGATTCAATATAATCGCAAGTGTTACTAACTTTCTAGTATTGATAAGAAAGCGCACCATTCAAGAATTTGTGATGATCAATTACTCATACATGCTATCATCACATAAGCTATCATCGCCCCATTGTGACAAGTTATGTAGACTATGACAACCTCAAAGTTCACACAGATGTAGTCCAACAACTCAAAATAACAGATTGGTCATTGTGCGGTGGTAGGTCTGACTGGTTTGCTAAGGCAGCAAGTCTGTAACCATGGTTTATGAGCCTCATATGTAACAGGATGTAGCCCACCACACAGGCTACATAAGTATTTCTGTCCCTTATCTCAGCTTTCCTCAGGTAGGACAGTGCGACCTTTCACATTTCGGTAACGTTGTCATCACTGCGCTCGTTAGTTTGTCAGCACGCCCTCGGGGCACTACAGGAGTGTAGACACTCCCAGCTTAGTGCCACACACTTTACACCCAGGGTGTGTAGCAGGACAAGATACATAGTTCTGCGAGTATGTTTATTGTTTTGTACACAACACAATGTGTCTATATAGGGGTGTGTCCATGGGTAGACGTTCCGAAGTTCTTGGAGAAGGTCTACTATTACAAGAAATGTCTTTTGGCAAATCTTAGTACAAGATACATAGTTGTGTATGTACAAGATACACAGTTCTGTATGTCTATCGGTGCAAGTTTTTGTCTGACGAATGCCAGAGCTTATCTGACCAAATTGTGCGAGCAGACAAACGCACATATTGAGATAAAGACATAAACCTATACATTCTCTCTCTCTCTCTCTGGAAATATGGGGAAATGCAGACACACGTGGGGTAAAGATGCAAACAGGTATATGGAGACAGAAACACAGATATATGGGGACGGATGCACACAAACATGCAGGAGACTGTGGACAAGCTTTTATTATAAAACACTTCCCTCACTCGGTATCTTGGTATCATTCCTTGTTCGTCTGAGACTTTCTGTGGTCCTTGTGCTCTATGGGAAAGATAAGAAATATGTAAGGTGAAAAGAAGAAAGTGTGTTTGTGTGTGTGTGTGGCTTGTAGGGTTGTGTCATCTGTCACTGTGTGTTCTCTGCCCTGACAACAAGTCGTGTACACAATCTACATCAAGACAGTTTATCTCTTTCTTTTGCTCCATCCCAAAAGATTGTTGATGCGTGTGTGTATGTGTGTGTATGCATGATGTGTATGTGTGTGTATGTATGCTGTGTATGTGTGTATGCATGCTCTGTGTGTGTGTGTGTGCACGCGCGCTTGTGTGTATTTAGAAAAGAAATTGGGTATGCAAAGACACGAAGACAGGTTTGTCATTATCTACAGATGATTGTCCAAGAAACCTGTGTTCGTGGTGAACAGCATTTGACTGCCCTAGATAATGTCATAATATGGGGTACCATAGATTCATCCCCGAAGACCAGGGGTGGGCAATTAATTTTCTCAAGGGGCCGCATGAGAAATTGGGATGGTTTTAGAGGGCCGGACTAATATAGTTAACTCAGTTTTACCCAATACTGTATGTATAGTACATATACTATCCCAGGTCAGCGGGCGGGCCGGTCAGAGACAGGAGGCGGGCGCGGTCCGGCCTTTGCCCAGGTCTGCCGAAGACACTCTGCATTGTGAGTGGCTTACCGTGTCTAGGCCTGGCATTTACACTGCGGAGTCCCAAACTTTTCATGCACTGCCTGTTGCTTTTCCTGATAAATCAAATCAATCATAAGTTGACTGGCCAGGGAAAAAAATTTCCAGACAAGCTCAGGAGAGCCTCGAACCTGATGCTGTGAAGTCTTAGCGCATTAACCTGGCAACACTACAGGAAGTGGTTATAAGTCGCGATGCTGTCTGGGTGACTACTGTTTGACTACACCACAGGACTTGATAGTAAGACATGATATTGTAGAATTTTATTTTCATAGTCTTTTTCAGATGCCGGCCTACTTCTTGGACAAGCTTAGTCCTAAATATGTTGAAAGTCTATTTTAGTCTCTTGTTTGTCTTATGATGAAGTCTACATGTTGTTCTGCAGATGCTGTTAGATAATGATGTAATAGTAGTAATGTTAGTAGAATCAGTTTATTTTTACAACATTTATCCGAGCTTTTGTCATCATCATGATCATTTAACAGCAGTACAACAACTATTCTCAGCAACATCGAACTATCATGACCACCAGCAACAACCTTAAACTTTTCTGTCTTCTTCAGTCAAGGAAGACAGACAAGTGAAACTTCTGACTTCTCATCCTCTCGGGGAGTCACTCTATCATGCCCTTTGGCCAAATCGAGACACAAAGGGATGTGTAACAAACATAAAGATGTCTTTGTCAACAATCATATATTTTCTCTCTACTGTCTCGCTTGTTTGGTTCACTGTTCTTAAACTTGGTGGCGGGTGGGGATCATTTCTGCTTAGATTTTCTTCTAAAACTGCTGATTGTTTCTCTACCAGCAATAAATTCAATTTGCACTAATTGCACAATTTTTGTTTACTATAAAATTTTCAATGTTTTTTACACCGAGCTTTAAAAAAGGTTTTTAAACCAGTGTCCGACCTGCTGAAGATCCTGGGCAACACGAGCCTGCTCAGGCCTATACCAGGATACAGCCTAGTGTCTGCATTGCCTAGCAACACCATCCTACACCAGATAACAAACTTGCATCACAAAGAAGCTCACATCATTTGTTATAAATAGACTAAGGTGGTTTATTCTGATCAAGGAACAAAAACTTTAGGGTTAGCAGTCGGTTGACATTTTTCATTTTTTCGCTCATTTGTCTTTGGACGACAGCTGTAGACACTGTAGACACTGGAGACAGACAGCTGCACCGCCTCTCGAGGTGAAGATGTGATACAAAGGAAAACTCACTCATCACAAAGTTCACAAATATCAGTACAACTGTCATGGCTGTCACGATATATTGTTCATGACACTTGGGTCACTTCATGGACATACCATGGCTTGCACAATCTTTCATGGATTCTTACAGCTACCAACACCGCACCACCCCGATTATTACACTCACATCATAAAGTCCCATTGAAGTCTGCTCTACAGGCCTTTGTGCCGCCATCACACTATGGCTGTTGATTATCTTCTAGCAGATGCATAATATTTTTAAAATAAATGAACATAGGAGCAGCTTTAAAAATGCAACTCTGATCGTACTTGATGTCTCTGTCTCTCTTCTTCACATGGACTAAAGTCTGTAGAGTGATTCTGTCTCGCACTTGATGTCTCCCTCCAGTTGGCATCGTCTCCATGGCGGCGGCAGCAATGGCGGCTGTCTCTACACGTGATCTCTGTAGTGCAGGAACAGGAAGCAGTAGTTCGCCTTCACTCAAGCCTGCGTGCAGCTCACTCAGCTGAGTCAGTGACGTAGGAATGTCCACAAAATGCCGGTTGTGACCGCAGAGGTCACCGCGACAATGCTCAGGAATGCCGGAAGTGACGGAGCTAGTTTTTCGAGCCGCGACAGCTCCATTGGTTGAGCTCTGACATCCTTGAAATGAATAACAAAACAGTCAATAATTTGATATACAGGGGTGTATAGAATGAAAGAAAAATGGAAAGAAAAAAGAAAAAAGGAATGCAACAAAAATATACGCACGTGCACTGAAATAACGTACACACACACACACACACGATATCTCTCACTCACACTCACACTCACACACACAGCTAAAGAAACATGTGCGGGAAGACAACCCCAAGCTACCAACAACAGCAACTACCTCATCCTCCTGCTCGTCTTGCCAGATGTCGCTGGCAGCCACCAGCCCCTTCTCGTGCAGGATCTGCACGTGCAACAAGACGGACGACATATTAGTACAAACTGTGTCTTCACCTGGAAGGTTGGCATCTACATTTTGTAAATTAGAGATTGTTCCGCTAGTTGTTGGCATGTCGATCTCTCGTGACCACTGAACACAACGTGTAATGTAACCTATACAATGTGAACATAATGTGAATGCTCAGAATCTTGAAGTAAAATTGTCGGTGTTTGTTTGTTTATTTTTTTCTGATTACAGATACGCAAGAGTTCAGACGATAAGCAGGTGGCATGAAAAACAAAACCACAAAACACATTGCTACAACTGTATGTTTACTACTCTAAGGGTGGTAGCCTCATGTCAGACCCCAGACAATCCCGTGTAAACTTGAGTATCTCTGGCGCTCACTGTCTTATCTGTGGATGGGAAGGGCTGTCCTTGCCCTTGTACCACCACTTGTAATGTCTCTAGTGGAATACACTTGCCTGTAAGAATTGCTGCAGTATACAAACTTGATTTATAGTTGTGTTCCGGTGGGAAAAGGTTTGTGTATATTTTTTTATTTCAACCTGCCATTTCCATTTCTGAAAGTGTCAAGCTGAGCAACGCAGGTATGTGGTCAGGCAACGTTTGGAAACTGCTAAACACCTGAGAGTATTTTTTTATCTATCTCTGACCTCACCTTGTCTTAAATCGCCGGAAGTATGGCCCCAGACAGCAAAGTTCCCAATTCGAAAGCATTAGACAGTTATCTATCCAATTACATGTGACAGTGAGATTGTCAGATGTCAAAGATACTAAATTTATTCAATAATTAACATTGAGGACAACAAAAATGTAATTTTCCTGAACTAAGTCATTTCAGTTTTATAGAAAAAAAAAAATATACTTCGTTCTCTGAAGGGGAGGGGAAATAGGAACGAGAAGCTGCTTTACCTCCCTTGCTGCGCGCTCTCCGGCCTGAATGGCGCCCTCCATGTAGCCCGTCCATTGGCTGGCCGTCTCGGTCCCTGCCCAGTGCACGCGCCCTACAGGTGCCCGTATCTCTCTGCCAAGGTCGGATAAAAAAGATGGATGGTTAGCTTTTTATCATTCCATGTTTTTCGCGCAGATTTAAGCCTTTGTGGAATGGTATACCAAACCTCAGCAGCGAACTTGTAAATACAGACATCCCTCCAGTCAGATGTAGCTGTAACTTTCTACTGATGAAAAGCCAGATCCTGTAAACCTGTCGGTTGATGATAGTTAAAAATCCAAAATCTAATGCTTTTTGCACGCGCTTGTTATTGTATGTAAATAATGAGCTTGGTGACCGTAGAAGCCAAGTAGCGAGGTGCGTGTGTCGCTGGGCAGGACACTACAAACGTAGAGCTCGAGTCATCTGCCAGACATGCGCACACCAGCCAGCTTTGCAGAAAAGATTGAAGAGTTCGCAAAAATCGTTTCCTCTTACTAATTGTTTGCTCAAACAAAGAGGGCGGTCCGGTGGCGCAACGGTTAGCACCTGTCATATACAGTGATGATTGGGTGTCCTGGGTTCAGCTCTTGTCTCGGACACGTTGGTTTTTTTTTTCTCCTGTGTGTGGCATCTGTTTACCGGGATATAGCCTTAGTTTCTGGCTCGGCGTAAAACACCAGTCTCCACCTTCCTTGCTCAAACAAACAATTAACATGCGAGGAACTCAAAGCATCCAGGATGTTCTAATGTAGCCGTGTGACCTGCAGGGGAAAGGTGAAGGCCGCTTCACTAAGATGAGGAAGTGACATCAAGGTCGTGACTCATCATCCTAGTATGATGACAGGGGAGGTAACTGACGGTACTTTACCGGATGTGATGGTACTTTTACAATGCAATGTAGAGGTAGCTCGAGTGTGCGACTGTTCGTACAGAATAAATAGATATCAGCATCACGTGCAGGAGGAACCTACTTACATTTCGTGCTTGAAATGCAAGACCATCGAATATAAATACGAATACAAATACACTGGTAGACTACGATTATTTTGCTTAATACCGGAAGCAGGAAAGCTTCACTCACTCGCCAAAGATGGTTAGAAGCCCTGGCGGCATCATGACAGTGTAGCAGCCCCCTGACCATTCGTCCGCAGCCCAGTTCTTCTCTTCATAGTGGACCGGCTGTAGACAGTCCATGTCATGTTTACGGATATATTCTGGATAGGCTGTGGATAGTGCATGTCAGGTTTACAAACATTCAAACCTATCTTCTTGTCTGACTCCCGCACGCAAACCAGCTGATCGCATCCCCACCACCACCACCACCATCATTATCACCACCACCACACAACCACCACCACCACATACAGAGAGAGAAAGAGATTTACTCAGGTTTACTTACTTCAAGCGCCTCGTCTGACTGGAAGACCTTAGCATAGAGTTCACATATCTGTCTCTTCCTCTCCTGCACCCTCATGTCACCACAAGCGCGCGCACGGTCCGCGAGCACAAAGCTGCACAGAGACGGTGAGAAGTCACACCAGTGGTCTACAAACATCCAACTTCTACAGTCCTCTACACCATGTCCACGTAGTCATAGTCTTCTACGGTTCAACGGTTATCTATATACGTCAACCAGTTGTCTTCTTGGTGGTCAACAAACATGATCCAGTGACCCACATGGCAATCTACAAACATCGCGCAATGGTGTAGATAGTGATCCATCAACATCATAGTCTTCTACATGGTGATCTATGAACATCATTCAGTGTCCTATATGATGTAGGCTAGACCTTTATATGATGATCTACAACATCATCCAGTCATCTAAATGATAATCCAGAAACATCACAGCAATCTACAAGCTGTACTAGAAGCTGCTCGATGACAAAAGCATCTGTGATAGACTGTAAAACACTGACGATGAAATGTGTAAAATAATTCAATTGATGTTAATGTAGGAGGTGCAGACAGAAGATGATGGTCAGGGGGACTGTTGTAGTATAGAGAAAGCAGTAGAAGTGTGGTAGCTGTCGTTTCCTAGGAGACAGCAAGCCGTTCACCTACCCCATGAGTGCGGGATGCGAGCCGTCGTGTTGCACGTGGTCCAGTGTGATGGACACCAGCTCTTCATCATAAATAAAGGCTGATCCACACAGACCTGCGACAAACCGGAAGTATGAGTTTAGTTGGTAAGTAACTAGCTAATGAATAAACTTACATATGAAAGAGAATTGAATATTTTGAAGTCAATTCGATATATTAGGTCGATATCATCAACAGTAGTGTTTGTTGCTCGGCGTCCAACCTGGAGATTAAACAAAAATGAAGGTGGTAGCTTATTTCCGGAGACATTCACTGTCTCCCTTGTGTCTCTGAAACAGCATTTTGTAGTAGACAAAGGTTTTCATGACAGCTCGAGTACCTACCTTTGTGTCTCCAAAACGGTGTCTTGTAGTAGACGAAGGTTTTGATGACGGAACCCATGGGAAGGCGCTGCAGCATCTGATTTCTGCGAGCCGGAAGTGGTGGCAACCACGTGATCCGAGTCTGCAGAGGCGGCGCTAGCGCCACGATACAGTGAGAGGCCTGTAGAAGCTGAAACTGTTGGTTACTTTGACAACATGGGGCGTGCAGCTGTACTGCAATTATCTTTGATAATCAACACTGAACAGTTTTGAGGCATTAAATTATTGAGGTACTGATGGGAGACGGAGTAGGATGGAGACTATGGTCAGTGATGACACACTGAAGGGAGACTATCGTCAGTGATAACACACTGAAGGGAGACTATCGTCAGTGATGACACATTCAATGGAGACTATCCTCAGTGATGATACACTCAAGGGAGACTATCGTCAGTGGACGACACACTCAAGGGAGACTATTGTCAGTGAGTGACAATGGTGATTACGTTGTGGTGATATAATTAGCACACGGATAGACACTGACCTGATACTCGTGACCTCCCATGTCGTATATACTGACACCTGTACTTTTCTGTTCGATCTTACACACTTGGGTGCTCAAAAGAACTTTTTCTGAAAAAGCAGACAAAAGCAAAAATATATTTCTATCAAGGTAAAAAATAAATTAGAGAGCACGTACGATACACATAAATATCATTAGATAACGAACATGTCTGCCACATGAGATGACAGTAATTTAACCGCTGCCTTCACCTAAATCTGTCATGGCCATAGCCTTGTACTCCATGGAAATTATCTATGAAGATAAAATATTAGTCTGATTAACAAATGCAATTAATTTGGGGCCGGGTAAGTGCTCATTACGCCTGTGTATTTTGGTAGCTGCGCGCATTCTTATTACACCTGTAGTTTGAGGGCCTCCAGATGTGAACTATGCAAATTTAATACAACTTTGACCTGCTGAGGTCACAAGCAGATAAGAAAGTCGACCTTGATTTGCACTTTTATTTACTACATAGAGAGTATGAAATATAGTTGTGGAGAATGTCTTCTAAACATGATACTTGTCGGTGGTTTAACTGTCAAATCGTGTGTCGGTGTCGTTGTGAAGCGACAGCTCTACATTCAGCTCAAGTGGATTGTACACTAACATATAAACTGAACCATAAACTGAACTGTTAATATGAACAAATATACTAGAAGCTGGTTTTATCCATCTCGTACTCTCTCTTTCCACTCTCCTGATATTTTCTATCTCTACTCTTATCTCTCTCTCTCTCCCCCTGCGTGTAGAGTGAATGTGAGTGAAGAATGAAAGAGATTTAGATTGGCATGTAAAATGTTTTGATTGACATGAATAAAAGTGTGTTACAGTACTTAGTTGAAAAATAAACATCTAAGTTGACAAACATCACGTGATACACTGGGAAGCGCTGCAATACATCCTGCTGTCTCTGGGAGGACCAGAGAGAAGAAAATGGGGTCAAACTGTACTAGTTAGAGCTGAACATGACCCCCGAAACATGCATCCATTGAGAGTTTCTCAAATGTTTATAACTTTAATTTATGAAGCCAGCTTCTGCCACTGCACTTTACATTTGTCTCTCAACTTTCTTACTTTCACTTTTCGGGTTTCTCACCTGTTCCTCTCGGCTGTCTTACCTTTGCCGATCGTTTGAACAAGACCTTCACTGATCTGCTGCGAACCCCCGATGAACTTTCTCTCCTGCAAATTAGAAAGGTTTGAACTGGTAATCTCATTTTATTCTATCTGGAGGTTCTTTGCATCCCCATCTTTCACCGAATCTTGGTTCGGCTTTTCTTTAATTTTTAGGCAGTCACAAAGGGTGTAAACTTGAGCATACAGGATGGTGTCATCCATCCCTCTTTCCCCTAAGTCTTCCTCCTCCATAAGTCTCGTGTGTTGCTTACTGTTATGTTCCATTACTCACAAGTCTACCACTTGAGTAATTCAGTTATAGTCACAACCATCCCTGTACACACCATTTACTCACAAGCTTGACTCCCTCCTTCACATCTTTATATCACATACACCCTTACTGAAGATTTTACATCATAATGGCTTTTGTGACACGAAACTTCATCTTCATATTTCTCATTTCGCAATGAACACCGTTAACATCCACCCGTATGTTCTTTAAAAAAAATTCTGTAATGAGCAGTGTAGTTTAGAAGGTTTATTGCATTGTCATCAGCACCCAACACAAGCCATTACACTGCGACAAGAAACCTTGTGTTACCTGTCCTCCATTGGAGGTTGCAAAAATCCTGAGTGGTCCTCCAGCCGACGCCAGGTACCACAGAAACCACAGCAACGACACCTCGTGCGGCTCGGACGTGACGTTGACGTTGACGTAAGCTTTCATCGTCTCTAAGGCGCTTCTGGCTCATCGCAATGACAGCGATGTCATGGTGGAGAGACGACCACAGACAGAAAGTAAACTGTTATTCAGTGTTATTAGACATGGAAATAGATTAATTGTGTCTGTGTACCTGTCTGTTTGTTTTCAAGTCTGATTTATATATGTGTGTGTGTGTGGGAGAGAGAATGACTGTGACTGTCACTGTGTGTGGTTATGTTTGTGTATATATGTACGTAGATGTGTAGATATTCGTATATATGTGACCACCCACTACGATGAGTAGCACAGGGCAGTTTCGTAGAAAAGGCCCAAAAGGTCAATTAGGGTCAACCTTGTCCCATTGGACTTGCACATTACAAACCTTTATTACTTACTCAACTTTAGGAGAACATAAATGTGTTTACCGTGTCCACAGGTGAGCATCCAGGAACTGTTGCACAGTCATCGTGTCCCATTCTCTTGCTCGCGGGGCTTTCCACGGAGCCTGCACAGGCACCTGAGACAAAGAGTACATCTTTATAGTGTCACGTGCTTACCTTTACAGCACTTAGTACATACTTCCCCCTTTTCATACTTGACCCACACTTTGTCATGCTCCATGCCTGCCATACTCTCTATCGCACAAATGACATTTGCTTTACTTTCATCAGGCTTGGCTCATCTTTAGTTTCATCTGGTCTCTTACAACGGAAAAGAGTTAACTTTTAAATGCTTATCCAAAAACAAACCATGAACCCTACTTATCACCAAACTAAGACCGAGGACCGACCTCTCTACACATGCTGTCCAGCAGCCGCACCATGTTGTTGAGGTCCAGCCAGGACAGGAAGCTGCCGGTGGGCGGGAAGATGCCGTCCTTGTACCGCTTACTGACTCCATTCTGTGGACAAACATAGTCTTACCATTGTTATGTGAAATGTTCGTCCTTTCCTATCTATCTCCTTTTCTGTCTCTATCTTCTCCGTTCTTTCTCTCTCTTTTTCAATGGGTACCCCACGAAATAACCAAGAGATATTAACGAAATTCAAACGCGGCATCAAAACCTGACGAAATTTGAGCTTCTTGATTTTTATTTCTAGCCATTGGAAATGAATTTGACTACAGTGATCTAAGGTACCGGTCACTTATACTCTGTCCATCGGAGAAAGGTCATTTTAGGTACAAGGAGATTTTTGGAGAAGACTTCGGTTAAAAGAAGCAGGTTTGGGTGGTAACGTACCCGGCGACAGACTACGTCCTCCCTCTCGTGCGTGCAGTACGTCTTCACGCCGTACTCGCGCGCCAGGCGCAGTAACCGGTTCTGGGTGGGTCCCACGTACCCAGCTCCCAAATCCAAATGTCCTACCTTCTCGTTCTGGACAGGTGAAATAAATAAGTGAGAATATGTAATAGGTGTGATGTCTGTGATAATTTTCTTTGTAATAAGTGCATTTTGTGTGTAATAAGTTTTTGTTGTCTGTAATAAATATGTTCTGTCGATTGTGTTTGCAGTAAGTGCTGTCTGTCATAAGCACACACGGAATATATCATCAAAATGATGCAAGATAAGACACACCTCAATAGTGTTGTATGCATCGTGCAGTGTGTATGTACATACATGTCCTATTTACAGTAATGTTGACAGTACTATGCTGTATAATTTATACCAAGATTTATTTATAATAACAGCTTATGATAATCCCTTCTTGGCGATTTGTCCATTTATTGTTTGTTTGCGGTTTTTTTTTTTTTTTTAGTTGCCAGCCTTGAGGAGAAGAAAACAACACGTTCACCCACATGTATTGTGTAGGTCCGACCTCCGACCCTGTCACGTGCCTCCAGCACCAGGACGCTCTGACCTTGTTCTACAAGCACGCGGGCGGCAGACAGACCTGTAAACAAAGACTGGATTCACACAGCAATATCAAGCCAAAACACTATGTTCTTATTCTTAAAACGAGAAATAAAATTAATGTGTGTCTTTTGTTCTTTTGGGCATTAAGATAATGTTAGCAAAGGGAGATCATCATGACGATGACAAGAAGCTGAAGGGAAACAAGTCATGTACATAATACAAAACTCTATATAACTGTAGATATGTGTGTGATTATATAGCTAGCGACATTCAACGAAGTAAATACACTTTAATGAAACTTTCTACTAGTTTCAATTCACAGAGACGTTTGAAACTTTTATACGGGTGTAATAAGTGCAAACACACACACACACCCAGCGGCTTTTTCCACTTCATAGGAAACAGGAAAGTGGAAAATAAGTAATACTTCAATAAAGAAAGAATCCCAGTGCCTGTTATTTTTCTTTCTTATTTAGTGAATTATCCTGTCAACGTTAATATGTAATCTGTGGGGATGTGTGACTATCTCTCACCGCTGAGCCCAGCTCCCACAACGACCACGTCAACGGTTGTCTGCTCTTTGCTCATGGTGGTCCGTTAACGATGATGGCGAGGATCAAAGTTTCCTTCCCTGTGTAATGGACGGCTGGTTGTCTAGAAACTAGTGATCTCTGTCTTGACCTGAAAGCAGCTTGGTCATGTTATATTGTTTCCAGTGGTCATTCACTATTATCTACACATCTACAGACAGGAGTGAAGCACGCACAAGAAAATGTGATGTTCTAAATTTATTTTGTATTCTGGTCACCTCGGGTGACACTGATTCAAGTACTGTGTCTTTTGAAAATTAATTAATTTTTTTTTTTAAATTCGTGTGAGTTTTTTGCGACCAACGTTTTCTCCTTGGTGACCATGGAGGTGTATTTAGTTCGTGTTGGTGACAGTCTCTGAAGCTGGTGACATCAACAGCGGGCTGGTGTGCACGTGCATGGTCAGTGTCCGTCACAAACTGTCGGAGGTCGGACCTACACAATATACGTGGGTGAACATTCTGTTTTGTTTTCTTCGTCTGGCAACTAAAATTTCAATTATTTGTAATGACAAAGATTGGCGGTGTGTCCCTACTCTCGTCACCTAAAATAATCTAAACAAATCAAGTAATCGACACAAATCATGCAACATTCATTTCATTATTGGGTAAGCGGTGCTGTGCAATATTGAAGGACATTTACTGTGTGGAATTATGACAACCATTATTCAATGTCGCTACCCGCATATCACAGGCTCCAGGAAATGAGAAATTGCTGTGCAGCTCTGGTGGCAGTGACAGACATGTCTCCCTTCGGCTTGAGGACTCACCGAGACATAACCCTATTATCTCCATCACCTCCGACTGCTGTGACCGCTTGGGTGATAAAAAACAAAAAAACCGGCCTTAAACAGCCAGATGCTGGAGGGTGGGGGTGGGGAGCGACGAAGGAAAATAACCTTTAAATTTATCTCCCTTGAATTGGAACCATCAAACAGATAAATTGCGGAGCTGATAACCGTTCCATTCACAAGCCTTTCCTGTCCAGCCCGCGCAAACACAATAATACTTGCAGCCGTGAATTTAGCATAGAAACTGTAAAAATAGGGTTTGTGTTACTAGCTAATGTGGGTCTCCATTTCATGTTTAGCCGGGTGGCAATGGCTGCCCGCTGAGAGATGCATCAGGTGTCTGGGGGATGTCGGTGTTGAGAGACAAAACGCTGAGGTCTGTGGAAGTAGATGCTGAGATGTATGAAGGCAGGGAGAAATGTCTGCTGCTGATACTGATAAAATTATCGAAAAAAACGGAGTGCAACTCACCTCACCACCTAGCGAAATGCCGGAGACGTGTCGGGTGCCAGTGACGTGCTTGTGACGTCCTTGTCAGTGACGCGCCCTGGACAGCGAGTGGCTCACCCTGACCATTTGAGACGACGAGGGCAAGGGGGGTTGCCGGTGATGCTCGTTGCAGCCTGCTGCTGCCAATGGCTGTGCGTCGTCTGTAGTGCGCATGCGCGCCAGAAGAAGCTAGTCCCTGGCGGAGGGGTTGGATCGATGGTGCGAAGTGATTTCCATGCTGACGTGGCCATGTGGAAGGTGTCATCCTCTTGGGCCCCAGCTGGCCGGTCAAAACAGGTCGATGGAGAAGCTGATGTGTCTGGTTTGTGAGGAGAGGAGGGATGGGATGGTGCAGGACACGGTTTCCAGAGAAAGACCAGCAATAACCGTGTGATGGCGACATGGACTCGACATGCAGTCCTTTCGCGAGTGCAAATTATTCGCGGTTTATCTCTCTCTTTCTCACTCCCTTGATCTATCTGTCCACCCCTTCCTCATCAATGCAGTTGGTACTCACTTCACTCACTCATTCACTCTGCAAGCAGCCACGTGACTCTTTGACCCATTGTAACAACAAATGACATCAGTAAAGAGGGTTTGGAAGAGCCTGTGTGCATGTTTGTTTGAATGTTGCATGTCTTGGGTTCTTCCATTCTTCTGTCTGCAACGTAGTGTTCACAGTGTGTGAACATGTTGCAGACCTGTCCGTGTCTGTTTTGCAGACTAAACACAGAGACGAAAGAAACATGAGGCAAACATAGAGGGACTCGCCAAGAAAAATAAAAGTCGCATTTGTTTGAATTACAACTTTACATCTCTTGTTATAAATTATCAATTGTTGAGAGATTTACAATATTGTTTGTCTTTTCCACAGATACATACATCCCATTTCAGCCGAGCTAAGTCGTAGTCAGCCCTCTCAGCAACGAGACTCAACCTGTTGATCGAACCTCCCGATTCATTTGACCTCGTCTGTCCATCCAGCGTCCAGTTTCATCCACCAGGTTAATGAGCGTGATGTGAGTTCATCGTCATCCATGAATCAAAGTAGCCACAGATATGTATTTGTTCCTACAAGACGAGTCCAGCAGTCCACTCAGTCACAGACATGAATTACTGTCATCAGGCAGTGTGACAGTGTTACATTAAGATGCTTGTGGGGGGAGGGACAAACTCCATGGTGACAGTGAGACGCCCACACACGCACATTGGGGAGAAAGGAGGGAAGGTGTGAGTGCAGCTACACACACATGTACTACTCTCAGTGTTAGACGACACCCCAATACATAACCAGAAACAAAATTCATTAAAAAAATTACTCACCTGGCTATCACAATCACAAGAAATTATGTGATATTCAGAATAAGATAAACTTTATAATGAGACTAAATACTGACTGACTAGTATGATACAACAGTACACACACACACAAAGAGATATATGAACTATTTTTAATTTGTGTGTCAGACCTTCCTGATATTTGCTTCTGTTTTAGCGGTTCAGGAGTCTGAATATGGGCAAAAAAGTAATTTGATATGTATTATATTTCACTCAAAGATGTCTTAAACAAACTCTTAGAAATACAAATATTTACTTTAAGTCTTCTGAAACGTAATGTAAACATATCGTGGCTTTATAAACACATTTGTAAACTGTCCCTGTCATTAAGTATCATAATTTCCAACTGCGAGACAAAAGGTTGAGTCACGATCCTCAAACAAAATGAGTCGAGTACTTGCTGAACACCAGGACCCGGGTGCCGACTGTTTGGTGTCAGGAAAGGCGTACACCCGTGTTTTAAACCCTTCACACCGCTGGCAGGTCTGCTGGCCGGCCTCACACACCCCTGGCTGGCAGGCCTGCCAAACCACTGAGTCTGTTGGCGGTAATACAAGCAGTCAGCACCTGTTCGTGTCCCAACATGCGACGTGAAGACGAATTATCGCGCCCCGCGCTGTGACGTAGTCAGACGTGATTTTCTATCACCCGTCACGTAGTGTAAAGTCTGATAGACAGAACTCTAGTCGTGTGATGGTGTGTGATCCCATGTGTGCCAGTCTGCTTGTCTTCGCATGACACTGAGTGGAGATCGCAGTCACAATAAGCCGAGGGTGGGACGGGTACCTACCTCTCCCCTCCACAAACTTTTCGCCCTCATTGAAGTGCTACCCCGAGGACTGGCAGGGAGCGACATACTACCTCCAGGGTTGGCAGGACAGCGAGCGAGAGAGAACAAGACTTCCTGCTCCGCTTTCTCGCCCACAGCCACAAGAGGTAACGAGAGTTGTTATTGTCTACCTTGGGTGCACGCTCGGGTGGGACGCCGTAACTTAGCGACGGTTGAAATCCAAGAGGTCAACTGTTTGTGGTGTCTCCTTCAAGCACGTCTGTCTTTTTCCGATGGGATATTTGTGTGGACAGTAAACGGAGCTCCACTGGATAAGGTCTGTCATTTGTCAAGTTTATTGCTGTTTATTGTGTTGTCGTGTAGTCACTAGGAGCAGCCATCTCAGGTGTAGTTGTCGCTGTCGTCAGCAGTTGTTACCTTTGTCCACACCGCCATCCTTCACTACATGGACGTCTGCATGGTTTTGCTACAACTTCTAAAGTCTATGTTTCTTCTTCTGTCGCATCTCGCAAGTTCTGAAAATATTTGAAATAAGAGTTGAGTGTTGAGATTTGAAGAGAATATTTATATGCTCCACCCGTGTCGTTTGGGAACCAGGTAGCGGGGGTGACACAGGTTAGGCCGCGGGGGATTTGTTTGTTTGGTGTTTTGCACTTCTTCCAGTTTGTACCATTTTACACAATATTTGTTTTCTGTACTTTTCTTCCATAATGTAAATAGACAGCGAGTGTAGTGTAAGGGACACGCATTAACAGTGTAGAATAGTTTATTCTAGTTTATTGTAGAATAGTTTATGTAGTCACCCATGCGTGACACAGGGCAGACATTCCTTTGGGATGCTGTGGCTTTAACGATCTGATGCTTAGGTCTCTGATGGTGTAACTTGATGAAGATTCGTGTCACTGGTAGAGAAACTTGACGAAACTTTAGTTGGCTGCTGGAGTATCTTGATGACTACTTGAGAGTTGTAGCAAATGTCTCACAGCCTAAAGTGGAAACTTGTACATCTGTAGACACGCACGCGAACAGTATGCACAGACAGACGAAATGACGGACCAACAGACACTCCTTCATTCTCTCTCTCTCTCTCTCTCTCTGTGTGTCTCTCTCTCTTTCTGTATTTGTGTGTGTGTGGTGATCGCCGAGCACTGTCAGTATTTCCCAGCTGAATCAAGGGCCCATGCCTGGGGTAGCGACTTTCATTTCCATACAATGAGGACCATATTGATTGACTTGGTACACTAACATACGACTTCACTCTCCAGAACAAACCCATTAAAAGGCAATGACTGGAACAACGAACAATCCATCTCCATCATAGCTGGCAATGTGGGCGACTCGGCGACACCCTCACCACTGCTGCCTCTGTCTTCTGATGTAAGCTGCTGAATCCAAACTCCTCGTCAAAAACAATTAGACATGCTTGCTCGTGCATAGGTCATGCCTTCAATAACTCAAAATAAAATTTAATGTCAAGAGTTATAGTGTCTCCACTACCTGTAGTTATGTGTCTTCAGTGCCTCTAGCTCTGTCATCATTATCTCTTGGCCCGAGTAAAGGGAGGAGTTTGAAAATCAGGGGAGGTAGTGGTGTAGGAACCAGCAGGGGGGTCCGGGTAAGGGAGGAACCTCCTCTCAGAAACATACTAAGAAGGCAAGAATGTCGTTCATTGTCAGCATGGAGTTCGTCCCCACCTCTCAATCCCACCAAAGTTAAACACCTCCCTACCCCCCTGACTCAGTGAGGCAGTACACAGCAGTCACGATCCGTGGCCTCGCTTTGAGTCCAGCCGCAACATGGCGCCATTAGCGGGGATGCTCTGTTCACCCAGCCGTGTGCCGAGCAGAAATGACGGGGGATAGTGTGGACACAGCAACCTCCATTAGACACGTGATCAATCGATTCCTTGGCCCCCTGACTGTACTTAGTGGGATCTGAACGCTGCAGGATTTGGGTCTCAAATGCGCGTAAGGACAGGGGGGTCGAATTGCATAATCAGGGAGGATTAGTGTATACCTCCCACCATGCAGTCAACTTGGAATTTAGAGACCCTCCTGTTGCTTGTGTTGCTGGTGGCATGAGTGAATGGGGGAAGGCAACCCCGTGGGTCACCTTACAAACTTAGTATTGGACTCTGTTTTCTAGTAGGGATGCAGTTCCCTAGTTTGCCACCAGTCCGTCTCCTCGCCTGACTGGAGGATGGTCCACGTGTAGGGATCAGGAGTCGGAAACGATTTGTCGATCTCAGGGAATTGAGTGTCTCTGTCCGGATGTCGTTCTAGATGCTTAATCACTGCTGCGATGAAAGCAATCGGTCTAGTATTGATTATCTCACTCATTAATTCACCCACTCACCCAGTTATCTGTCTGCTTGTCCTGCATGTGTGTCCGTCTGTACCTGTCTGTCCACTCGTACGTGTGTGTGTGTCTAACGAGTATCTTAACAGAAAGAAGAATACAATAGCTAAACTACTTATTTTAACTAAAAGAAGGATGCAATAACTAAACTAACAATTAGAAAAAAAAGAATAAATATTAGTTTACATTTCCTGTGTCTGATGACATCCCGATCTACACTTTCAAAGTTTCAGTATACATTATGTTGAAACCTCTCTCTCTCTCACACACACACACACGCTTCTCTAAACACGAAATGTGTGAATGAGAGAGAGAAAGAGAGAGGGAAAGAGAAAGTGTACACGTGATGTTTAAAGCTGTGTGGAGCGGCTCCCAAAAGACGAATACCACGAGGTTCAGCTTCTTGTCTTGGCCACCAGCCACTGTATGCATCCTCATCAACAGGACCCGCAGTGTCCGCCTCCCAGGCAAATAATCAATGCTACTTATACAGCTGGGGGCGACTTAATGGAAATGCTTCTCCTCTCCCATACCTCAAATTCTGGCCCTTGCCAATTCTGATTTTTCTTCATCTGTATAAAGAATGTAGCTGAGATATCATTTTCCTCAGAAACTCTTCATGTGAAATCGTAAATAACACAGCCTCCAAATTGCTAACAACTGCTCTCTCTCTGTCTTTCTCTCTTTCACACACGCACGCGCGCGCACACATACACACACATACAGCGAAGGAAAGAAAGAAGAAAAAAAAAAGAAGAAAAATGAATCTCCAACAATGCTTCTGTCGCCACACGATGGATGGAGTTCCTGCAACAGCTTCAGCTAATGACTGCTCCAAGTATGGTTTCTTTGTACATATACCCACGGATAAGAGAGATTGGTTCAGGGATTTCATGGATCTCCACTAGCTGTGTGTGTGTGTACACTACGGGTGGCAGGGTTATTGGTTCGAAGCTTGAGACCCTCAGCATTATTACTAATTCTAAACTCACCTTTGCGTTTACAGACCGCTGTGATTTTTTATGTCTTTTTGAATTAAATATCAACATAAGCGATTATAACGATAATAATTAAAGAACAAATCAGATCGTTACTTTTTAATCACAATAAGTGAACCTGTTTTCAGGAACAGATAATTGGACAAAGGACGATCTCTACCCCGGTGTCTCCGAATTAATACAGACCCTCCTTGTGTGACTGGCTGCACTCTACCATTTCCTCCCTCGCTATTTGAGGGAAGCAGTGGCCCACCATCACAGTCAGAGCTTCGTGGCAGAAGAGGGGTAGATCCACAACCTGGTGGTAGGAGAGAGGTAGAGGCAGGATGAGTGGCAAGGCTCGCGGGAAGAAGAAGGATGAAAAGCCACCACCCGCCACAGGACCAGGCAGCCGCATTATATCGCTGCCCGAACCGCTTAAAAAGAAACACATCAAGAGGCTGGAGGATGGCAAGGTGATAGGCGACCTCTGACCTCAGACAAGATGCGGAATGTTGCTAAAACTACTTTACTTCCTATCTTTTAGTTCTTTCATTCATCATTTTTTAATTCTTTCTCTCTCGGTAATTGTTCATTTTTTTAAAGTTGTTGCTAAATCCATTTGTCTATTTAGTGTACGTTTATTCTTTTATGTTCACTAGTCCTTTGATCAGATAATTTCTGGTGTGATGGCAACTGTCGAGCCTGTGTGTTCAGGTGCACCTTCAGTTCGGAACCGCCAACATGAAGTCCCTCCCTATTGAAATCTACGACAACGAGGAGCTGAGTGCTCTAACCGTCCGCTTCAACGCCGAGAACAACCGCTTGAAGAAGCTGCCCAAGTCGTTGGCCGCCCTGGAGAACCTGGAGTACATCGATGTCAAGAACAACGCCATGTCTTCATTTCCAGCTTCTGTCTCTCGCATGAAGAAGCTCGTCACTCTGGACGTCACCAACAACTCCATCAAAAAGCTGCCACCGGCCATCCACAAAGCCACTGCCTTGACCACACTGCTGGCCCCTAACAACCGTCTACGTGCCCTTCCCAAGAACATCGGCAAAGCGGGATCCCTGGAGTTCCTCGATGTTTCTCATAACCTGCTCAAGAGCTTCAAGAAGGTGAGGTCACTGTCCATTAATATATAGGAATGTAGAGTTTACTGTAACGACATCACCATACCTGCTGGTTTAAGATACCTGGAGATCATTTTTTTTTAAATGCAAGCTTAAAGATCGAATAGAAAAAGATTCATTAAGTACAATAAATGAAACTGCCGTCTAGTCTATGCATTAATCGCATGATTACAGGAGAGACAATGGCTTCTCCTCTTGCGGTTTGTTGTGTGCAGGGTGTGTATGAGATGCCTGGCCACATAGATCTTTCCAGCAACAGGCTGACTGACATGCCGGCAGCCACAGTGAAGAAGCCTCACATCAAGCGCCTGGACCTGGCCCACAATTCCATCGCCGTCGTCCCGGAGTCCATCGACCGTCTCAAGTGCCTCACCCACCTCGACCTGTCCTACAACTCCTTAGATGAACTGCCGGCTCAGGTAAAACCGCCTGCCTGACATGGGCTGGCTACCTGTACCTGTGAGTGGCTCATAGAACATTTTTTAATCACTTTATTCATGCTGTTATGAGCAGTTGTGATGGTAGTAGTAGCAGTAGTAATAGCAACACTTATATTGTATCAATCTTCCTATAACCTTTCCTTTAATCCAGACTCATGCTGACTAGAAAATAAAAGAAAATACTTAAACTGCCAGGACAAACTTCTTTTAAACGACACACATCGACATTGAGGGTCGTCAAGAGAAATAGAGATATGTCCAGAAGATATAACAAGACACTCAAAACACAACAAAGAAAGAACGAAAGACTATAATTGGAAAGGAAGGAAATAAGGAAGAGAAAAGAAAAAATGTCAGAGGCACATGAAGACTTGAGAGTGAAGTGGTTTCTGGTTAAACTGTTGCCAGAGAGTGTGGGCAGTGCGGTTTCCCGACAAACACTCGGCTCAGATGGCTCTTGGCTCCCTTGCCTTTCTATTCTTCCTTTGAATGAAGATCTGCACAGGCAAGCATGGCGGCTGACTGTACTCGCCTTGCACCAGTCAAACCAAACATAATTTTTAGCTCATCCGATGAAAACTATTTTTGTCGATATGCATCAACACATCTAGAGTTTCGGACACATTGTCCCATGCTATTGACCGAGTGTCTTTCAGAACTTGTACAGGGAATATATCATTTTTCTTGGTAGTCTTTGGAACAAAGGTCATCACAACAATCCATGAAGCTCCCACAAAATCGATGTGCTGACAAGGCTACGATCTTTAGGGTTGATCGATTCGTGGCTAATGGGAGATACAGTTCAGGAAGCTGTGGCAACACAGTTAATGAAGTATTACTGCTTTGCACTTGTCGTTAAGGGTCTTTTAGGTAATTTTTACAATACGGGATAGATTGAAGAATTCAGCAATCGATGGACTGAAAATATTAGTATCTTGTGACTATGTATTATTGAAGATTGCAAGGATGCTTGATTGCAGATTGGGATGGTCAAATACCTGCACTATCTCGATATCTCCAACAACACGCTGAAGGCTATCCCAGACGAGATTTGTTGCTTAGGCTATGCTCTGGACACCCTGAGGCTAGCTAACAATGAGATAGCTAAGCTGCCGGACGACCTGCACAAACTCAAGAAACTGCGAGTCCTGGACCTTGCTCACAACCAGTTCGAGTACATGCCCACCTCCACCGCCCAGCTGCCAGCCATCAAGACCATCAATGTGTCTGGCAATAAACTCAGGTATACAGGGGTGGAAACCAGTTTCATTGGCGATATTAGGATTTTGTACAGATAGCCTTGAGGACGCTTTGTTCTCGTGTAGAAATTACCCTTGCCTACCTGAAACTGTATGGTCGAAAGCTGGATTGTAAGTAAACCATTCATTTCGAATTCAAAATTGTGATCAGAAACGATTCTGTCCTTTAAAAAAAATTACTATATCCTTTTCCTTAAACATGATATGATATCCAGAAATTTAATGCGTTATTAATATCAACATTTTAGCTAATATTATCACTTTCTTCAAAAATGTTAAATTACAGCCCTATTCCTCCTCAGGTCAATGAAATTTGCTGTGACCTTAACAGGCCTGGAGCAGTTGTATGTGGCTGACAACTTAGTGGAGGTGATACCTGATGAGATTTTGCACATGAAAGCTCTCGTCACTTTGGATGTCTCTGGTAACAGTATCCGTGAGTTGCCAGAGTCCATCGGGAAGTTGAGGGCTCTGAAGTCCCTGAATGCTGCGCGGAATAAGATCAGCCAACTTCCGGAAACTCTGGGCCAGGACCAGCTGCTGACTTTCCTCGATGTCTCCAACAACCGCCTGACGGTCGTGCCCTCAGACCTTCGCAAACTGCGCAATCTGGAATCTTTTCTGATTGGACATAACGAGATAGCTGCCATGCCCAAATCTATCGAATTCTTGTACCAGATTCGAACACTGGATGTCGGTACCAACGGTCTTACCGAGCTCACCCTGCCCAAAACTCTGACTCATCTGGTACTGTCTGACAACCCTCTGATTGTCAATTCGTCTGACTTCCGCTCCACCTTGGTTGTCATGGGCGACAAAGACCACCTCCGCAACCTCACCCACCTGAAGCTGTGCAAGCTCGGCCTGGATGAGGTTCCGGCCTCTGTCTTCAATCTGCGGCTGCTGAAGCACCTGGACATGTCTCAGAACCACATCAAGACGCTGACGGACAGTGTGTGCAAGCTGCGGGGCCTGGAGGAGCTGGTGGTCAGCAACAACGAGCTGGAAGGTCTGCCAGCAGGCCTCTATGCTCTCCAGCAACTCCGCCGTCTGGTTCTACGAGAGAACGGGCTGACAGAGTTCCTGCCCGCCATCCTCAAGCTCTTCTCCATGGAGGAGCTTGATCTGTCCTATAACAAGTATGTAAACTGTCGTGTGGTCCGTCTCGTAACAAATATGTTTTCTTCCTTGTAATAGGACAGTGGTCTGTGAATGTGACTCAAATATAAAAAGTGTTGAAGTGAGATTCCATCAGTACTTGTTTTCAACTCATTTTTTCATGTCATTTCTCAGTCTACGGCTGCTGCCAGACAACTTCGGCGACTTGAAGAAACTGCAGCGCTTGGACCTGTCCCACAACGACCTGGTCATGTTTCCCCAGGACCGCGTTGATGTGCTGGCCTCGCTGTACGAGCTGGACGTGTCCCACAACCACATCGACCAGATGCCCATCCACTTTCCCTACCTCTACCGACTACGCATCCTCCGTGCCAAGAGCAATGACCTGACCTCCCTGCCAGGTGAAATGGAGCGGCTTCAGTCCTTGGAAATATTCGATCTTTCCGACAACATCCTGGCGGCGCTACCTGAGACCATCTGCAAGCTGCCGGCCATTCGTGAGTTGGACGTGTCGGACAACAAAATAACCGTCGGCTTCCCTAAGGCCTGGGAAAACCTGCGGCAGAGGGCGACGGTAGCATGTGGGGAGCAGTCGTCTCATAAAGAGAGACCGCCGCAGGATCGACCACAGAAAGAGGAAGAGGTTAAGGACAGTCCCAAGGGAAAAAAGAAAGGCGGGAAAAAGAGTCCAAGCAGTGCCAGGAAGAGTCCAAGCAGTGCCAGGAAGAGTCCAAGCAGTGCCAGGAAGAGTGATGTTATAAAGTCCGCCCCACCAGTAGCCACATAAAGCCAACAGCTGTGATATTTAGGGTCCAAACAGTTTTGTAAATATCTTATTAATGCTCACTCCGTAGCTTCTGATGCACAGGTGACATGTCCTGTGCTCAGCTCTCTGTTTACAGGGAGTTGACATCTGTTTATAGGGCTGGTTGCCGTGCCGTGATATAACCTTAGTTGCTGGCTCGGTGTAAAAATCTGCGCCCCCCTCCAACACACACACACACACAGGTAATCTGTATTTTGATGCCATGTGAACACAACTCACTAGCTACATGCCATGTGTGTAACACAACTCTCTGGCTAAATGCTCTTAGATTATCGACAGACCTTGTTCCATGGAAGAACATGCAGTTTCCAAAAAACTATCTCCTTCCATGGCAGTAGCATGTTGACAATGTTTCTATGATGAATACTGCAGCCCCATGATAACCTGTTTTATTACCTTATTTCTGTTAAAAATTAAATTTATCTTTCATTTCTTCTAAAATGTTTAAGGAATAATATGAAGGAAAAGAGACAAAAAAGGATGAAAAAGAAGTGGTAGAGAGTAATTAAAGATTAGGTGGAAAGAAAGAGGAGATGAAACGAAAGAAACACTTTTTCTTTAGAAAGAAATAATAAAACAAGTTACTTTTGCTTATCTTTAATTTGCGCTTGGCCTCACATGACACATATGTATGTTTACAAATTCTCTTACACACACAAACACATACAACTCAAAAAGCAATTAATATGTAGCCATTCAATATTATAATAATACCCTATATGCACACCAACTAAGGAAAAATACAGATTTATTTTAAGCCCTAATAAATATTTTCAGGAGATCAGGTATGACAGAGTGAAAAATGACACAATCTTTACTTGTATCTATCAAACGAAGCACACTTACTATTGAATCAGCTGGGCAGTTAGCATCCAAATATGCAGTTACTCTGATACAAAATATTTATATCAAAACATAAATTTACTGTGACCATCTAAAACCCTATAGATTCAATGATGAATTGGACACGTTAAAGCTAGAAATGTTACTTTCATGTGGTTGCCAAAAACAAAAAAAGTTATCCTCATTGAATTGATCCTGCAATATCATCTTAAGTAATGCATTTGACAAAAAGAATCACAAATTGCTCAGACAGAATGATCTGAAGAATGTTTTCTTTCAAAAATGTTACCAACCAGCAGATCAAATTCTCAAGATAGGGTTTTTCAGTGACTTGCATTATGGCATACCTAGATTATTCTATGGAATACCCAGACTAGTCTATGGAATCTAGGGATAATCTCTAATCCTGTTTATAATACATTTCTGATGGTGGCAGAATTAAGAGCTGAAGATGCCATCCTAGCAATGTTTGTCATATGATGGCCTATCAATCTTATCATCATAGGCTTAGCCATCTGCAAACATGGTCAGTGATCACAAATGCACACTCAAGAAGTCAAGGTTTGTCAAGACTGTGCTATTTTCAGTTCCTATCAAACCTTGACTTATTGGCTGGTTGAAGGGGAACTGGAGGGCTGGTTGAGTTTTAAGTTGTACCAACAACTATGGCTCTAGCATAGCAAAGGGACAGGAGGGAACAAGCAGCCAACTGAAAACAGATGGTGATAAGCACCTTCTCGATTTCTTATTTAATTGGCATACCTGTGATACATCTGAATTTGTATTTGTAATTTGTAACATAATTTAAATATCATATTTTATAAATCACTTTGTAATAAGCAATAAAAAATGTGTATTTTTGCAAATAGGAGATAAAGGGGTGCTGTGTTTTATAAATATGATCATTTTTCCACGCTAAACAGTTGTTGCCCATCCATCTGAATCAATGAAGGATTAATAGGAATCCTTGGAAAGTATCACCCTTTCCCATCAGCAAAAGAGATCAATGCAGATGTAAAACTGTTCAACAATGTTCTTCAATGAGTTTTATAAAAGAATTATTTCATATAAAACATACACATTTTACTTTTTTTTTCTCTCATTTACTCTTACTTGTGTATGCAAAATATCCATGCGCACATTTGTTTCAGGTAAAAAACATAAAAACATTATGTTAAAATTAGCAGTCATACCATAATACACAGTTATTTTATTTGCATGCAACAATTGTCTTTCGGTATATGCTGTCCCTCCATATGGATCAGTGTACATAAACGCAGTCTAGCTTTAGACTGGTGCCCTTTCTTTTAAGTGATTAGAAATCTGCATAACCTATCCTGAGAAACAGATACTGCCTCTGTCTTGTATATGAATATCAACAACTGTTATTCTGATTAGCTCAGTACTATATTACTATAAGTTATAACTACCATCTTCCTCTGAACTAAACACCATTGGGTGTTATAAAGAGATAACAAGTTGTTAGCAGTGCGAGAAAAACAAGGAAAAGCATCGTTTCTGAAGTTATAATGTGGTGTCCAAACCCTGCAGATGATGTTTTACCCTTGAAGCTGTAGCTATAAAGCAGTAGCAAAAATGCCCTTTGATAAAGAAAAAGGGCCTGGGCATCACATTGCTATTACGAATAAAAATAAGATGATTTTGAGTTCCCTGTTTTGGCCTGGGGGAAGCAACTTATTCTCCTTTCACAACTATGGCCATAGGAAAGTTTCAAAATTATTGGCTTTTAGAGCCAATAATTTTTAAACAGCTAAAAAAAATCTACTTAACAGTGAAATATACATATTGCAAAAATACTGATTCTACAATACATTGCTTGTTAACATGTTAAATGTGAAACTTACAAAGAATGTTAAAATGGTTCATCGTAAAATTCTGGGTGGCTTACAGCCCATTCAAATCCAAAGAATCGTATATTTTTATCAAGCTGCTGAATTTTTTTTTTATGCTGTGTTGTAATTGACCAATCAAATACATCAAGATTCTGTTTGATTCTGTCATGATTTCCACTTTTAGTTATAACTGCCATTTTCCTCTGAACTAAAAAGTTCAGTAAAATCTGTGCTGGTGATTTTCCACATTCTTTTGCAATCCTACAAACCACAGGATCCTTAAGTGGCTGTTCACTACTGGAGCGTTGTGAATTTCCTGGTGCTCCTAGTGGTGCATAAGCACTCATAACAATATGTTTATCAGAACAGTATTTTTCAAGTTCCCATTGCTGTAAATAGACATGACATTCCAACTGCAAGTTGGATGGCTTAACAGTTGCACACTTCCATATTCTCTCTATCTGCCTGGCTGTGAAGTTTGAGAGGCCAATGCTGTTAACAAGCCCTCTGTTGACAAGGCTTTCAAATGCATGCCAGGTCTCCGTTAAATCATAGACTGCAAGTTCGCGTTTACCTTTCGAGTCTGTCGGTCTAAGGGTTCCGTCTCCCTTGTTTACCAGACCCCATGGCTGATGAATAAGTAACAGGTCCAGATATCTCAGTTTGAGATTTTCCTGTGACATTTTGGCACTGTCGATGGCGGCATGATAGGCGAGGTAGACAGGTGGTACCTTGGTTGTGACAAAGAGATCTTTCCTGCTGAGTTTCCCCGATCTAATTCTATCACTGATCACCTCGCCGATGGCTGCTTCGTTTTCATAACTTAGCGCGGTGTCGATGTGGCGATAACCGATGAATAACGCATAGTCAAGGGCACTTTTCAAAGCATCGCCTTTCAGCATGTAAGTTCCAAAGCCAAGAACAGGAATTTTGACTCCGCTGTTTAGCGCTAAGTAACGAGCCGCACTTGCCATTGTTAAAAGCAGACTACCAATGCTATGGTGGCAATAAAATCATTGTTTTTTGTTACAGCCAGCCGAATGTTTGAGTCTCATTTGCGCTGCTTTCTGCACCCTACCGGCTCAAGCGGCGTTTGTCTGCTCGCGTGTCGCCATGCGTTACACCGGAAATAGAATGGCTGTCTACACTACACTGCCAACAAATGTTACACTGCAACCTTTTCTGTATTTAGCAACGCTTTAGGTGATGTTGCTGCTGCAGTCTTCTCCAGCATGTGATTGAATTGTACTTCGTCATCTTAGTACATTTTGCGACTTTCCGGTTATCGACCTAACGACAATCCTGCTACCACGGACGTGTATATAGGTGGATTGCTGTCTGTCTGCCAAGACCAACATTTGTCCTCTTGCGAAGTGATCCGCTGTTAGTCTCGGCGAGCCTAAACAAAGAATGTGAATAAACCGGAAGCTTTGTCGTCTAATGCCTCGTTTTAGTACTTAATCTGAAATGTTAATAAACAGGAGCTTTGTAGTCTCATGGCTCGTTTTAGCAGTTAACTAGAAAAAAAAAATTGTCTGCCAGCAGTCCAGTAATACAAGTTCGTGCTGATGTCATGGATATTAGTTAATTTGTGCTGATACTGTACATGGGTTTTCCAGTTGAGACTCGTGGTTTATTTTTATTTCTTTGGAGAGATCACCTGTCGATTTGACCACAGCCAGGAGTCGATTACAAAACTTACTATTTAAATGTCTGCGGACACTTCATACATACACTACAAGAAGTAAAGTTCTCGCAGACCATAGGTGTTAATATTATCACGAAATGTTCCTCTGAAGTCAGAATCACAAGAGGCGGACAGACCACCCGAAGTAATGCGTTCTTTACACATAAAGGTTCACAACCATGACACAGGTATACTGCTCTTCATGATATTAAAGAGGATCCCCTTCAATGATATAATCCGACAATTCAGACCTTAAGAAGTGTGTGTGTGTGTTGTGGGGCACAGGGGATCAATTGTTAAATACAATCAAACAACTTTTAGATGTTCACGTAAAAGAGGCACACAAAGTTCAGTTTAAGAAAATTTAAATTGTAAAAAAGTGAATGTCATATTTGTACCCGCACACAAACGAGAGGGCAGCTTGGCATAGACCAATCGCGGGTGTCAAGCTTTTAAAGATTCACATCATAGATGTCATTTAATTATTTCACCGTGCAATGTTAACATATACCTCTGGATTCTTTCGGATCTTATGTGTTGAGAAAGTCTTAAAAATAAGTGAGCATACTGAGTTACATACTAATGGAAGCTATATTTACATTTTTTCACAAATTGGAACTGACATCTCCACACACACACACACACAAAATTAAGCGATGAAACTGATATTTCCATAAGTGCGGGTGTACAAATGATAACACGGGCTATATTAAAGATTTATTTCGTGGCCATATCCACTACGCGCAGTAGTTCCATGCGGTAATCGAATAGGGTTGGGGGTGGGGTGGATTCAACCACGGCACTAGTCGATTTGACATCGTCCTCCATACGATGTCTGTGTGTGTACTCCCGTTAAAAACAAAAAGATTTTTGTGTTTAATAGTGTAGCTTTCACTTGGCCACAATTTTTAAAGGCATAAACAGTCTGTGTGTCACTTAACTACTGAGATACCTTCTAAGAAATATATTGTTAGGTCACTATACAAATACACTATACAAATATCACAGTGTTTATGTACAAACACCTGTTTTTCATTATCAAGTATCTATAACAGTTGTGTGTACTATACTTTTATATTACTAATATATCAGTTTACGTCATCATTACCACATATGTGTTTTGCTTAGATGTCACTAGCCAATGGGAAATTTTCAGCACCCGTTATAATCTAATGAGACCACCCATATACCTAATCTGTCATTGACCAGAACATCGCTATGTGGTGCACGACCATACAGGCAACACATTTTCAGTCAAATCTATACTGACCAACCAATGAGGCCTTCATAAGTTCAACATAAACTAATACATGCCTTATGTACATTACTCCACTTTAAAGGCTACAGAAAAACAAAAGGTCTTTTTGAAAACAAGAGATTTTCCTGTTTAAATTTTCTTTAATTTAAAGCAAAGTGTATGTTATCATCAACACTGTTAAATGCAGCGTGCTTACTCTTTTAACGAATGGGTTTAATTTGAAAAATAATTTTGTCATTGTTACTCTTATTATCTTTTCTTTTTCATCTCTTTCCCCATCCTACCCTCTTCAGTCTCTTACACACACACAAAGACAAATTTTCATTAGGACATTGCATGCATACCTTCCTGCGTCACTGGCAATATTGCAACTGAAGTACAAATGCTTAACAAAATTTTCACTACCCTTACAGCTTTTCTGGACAAAATCACAAACTCTGACAAACCAAAAATTGCACCAGCCCTACATCAATAGAAAAATTCTTATACAGGAAAAGCAATACATTTTAAAATTGTCTTTCAGCTACATTCCACAAGTTTGTATTTGCTTGTTTTGAAACAATCATGAAGATTTAGGGGTGAAGAAAGGCAGACCCCGGATATATTCATCTAATTTAGTCCTGAAGAGCTCACTGGTGATGGGCTCACCTAGTTCCGTGAGTGGGTTTTTCACTACATACTCCACGTAGATCTGAAAATATAGCATAAAAATAAAGGTAAACTGACTGCATAAGATAAAGCCATTAGTATTTCACATTAGTTCTGCAAAGTCAATACCAGGAACTATTTAAAATCAATTGATAATGCATCAGAGGTAATTTCATTAGCTCAAAGTGATAACAAAGGAAACACCCAAAATATTGTCAATAATTATGCTTTCAAAAATAAAAGATATGTGTTGCCTATAAAACAATACTCTGAAACTCACCGAGCTAAATATCTGCTGAAGGACATCACGGATGTTGCCAACAGTTAAATCGGTGTTCATAATAAACTTGAGGCCACTGGGCGTTTCATAGAAGTGAAGTTTGTATTTGCTTGTTTTGAAGTTGAGAAAACCATCATGGCTGTTCCAGTGTCAAGAAGCCTTCATATCTGTATCAAGTGTATCACTAAAATATGTAAAACTTACTCTACAGGCAAGGGAAGCTAAGATAAACAAAAAGGTAAGTTTAGTTAGTTTAGTTTATTCCTTGTTGCTCCTCTGAGGAGCATATGGCCGAAACAACACCTCGCCAACAGACCCGGTTTTGGGCAGCCCCCTTCAGTTAGGCCCATGTTGTTCCAATGTCCTTTGCATCGCTATCTGCTGTTCTTTTCCAAGTCTGCTTTGGTCTTCCAGCTCTCCTCTTCCCCTGAGGGTTCCAGTCAAGTGCCTGCCTGGCTTTGGTGTCAGCTGGTTTGTGCAGGGTGTGTCGTATCCAGCCCCATTTACGCTTTTTGATATCTTGGCTAGTGGAATTCTGGTTGGTTCTTTTCCACAGGCTGCAACTGGAGATCTTTTCAGGCCATCTTATTCTTACAATATGGCATAGGCATCGGTTGGTAACGGTCTGGAGTTTGTTGTTGATGGTATTAGCCACTCTCCAGGTTTCAGAACCATACAGTAGGACTGCCTTCACATTGGTGTTGAAGATGCAGGTCTTACTGCTGAAGGATAATGCCTGGGAGTTCCAGATGGGCTGTTGAACGCATGCCTGGCCTTGCTGATGCGGCTTTTGATGTCATCTTCCACTCCACCATCCTTGTTGACAAGGCTCCCCAGATATGTGAAGCGGTCTGTTTCCAGGATGTTCTCTCCTTGAAGTTGGATTGGGAGTTCCTGCTTGTCGTTGATTCTCATCACTTCGGTCTTCTTTCTGTTGACATTTAAGTCAGTCTTCTCCTCTTCCTCTGTTAGCTTACTCAGTTTGGTTTGTGCATGCTGTTGCCGATGAGATTGAAGACTAATGTCTTCTGCAAAATCCAGATCCTCTAGCTGTTTGGTGATGGTCCACTGGATACCGGTGTTGTTGTCTTGGGTTGTGTTGGCAAGACAAGGCAAAGAAAAATGTGAAATGATCAGTAATGTTTTGAAACGTAAACCCTGCCCCTGCCACAAATAGCTCAGCAAGCAAAAAAATAAAAAAAATAAAAAAATAAAAAAAACACAAATGCAATCTGAACTAGTAGTATATTATTACTATTGTTTATTCTCAACAGTACAGATGTAAGTACAGATGCACTTACAAAGTACTGGAAAAAGGATACACGTCCTTAGGTGAAATACGATTGATGAAAGATTTTATTGAAAATATCATCCCATACATCAGCTTGAATTCCTGAAGAAGAAGAAAAAAAAAAGCTCTACAATTAACAAGGAAATCAAAGAATGATAATAATAATGGGAACTTATAATGCACGGCATCAGGACCAAGATAGATTAAACTCTTTGTGCAGACCAATCATGATAAGTGAAAGATAGCCAGTGGACAGTGAGGCACATATAGGCACACTGAGCTACATAAAGATGAGGTACAAGAGCAGATCACAAAGCAATGGATGTCATATCATTTCTGATGTTCCATAACAACAGTACAACGTTTGATCACTATTCGGATAAAAAATACTGATAAAACCTCACACTATATGACACTTTTCCCTTACCGACCATAGGTACGTATTTGTCCTATGCTGTATCTCGAAAACTATGAAGAATATCAGTTTCAAATAAACATTTTTGGAATCTACAGGTCATTTTACCCCTATATATGTCAGAATAACTAAAATTATATGAGTACAATCCTTACGGTCTTCAAAGAGTTAACAGAAAGTATCCAACAACATATAGACCGATCTATTTTTAAAGACTAGATTCCAACACAGCTTGTGTGGGAAATGGAGTTGAAAGCACTAGTAACGTTTACCTCTTCTTTGCTTATTCCTGGCTGCTTCCGCCTGTTCCACTCCGAGTAATATAAACAATTTCCATTTCTATCGAACAAGTAAAAGTCGTAGACCGTCATTTTGACTCTGTGTACACTTGCTGTAAAGGGAGACTATTCCATAGGAACGATCATGGGGCTGAACGAGGGGAGAAAACCCTCGTGTAGGGTGGAATCAGCTTTAGATTTGTTTTACTCCTTAGTTCTTATGTTTTTCGTTTGTTTTTAGCTAGGTAGTACCTGAACTTAGCCACGAAAATTCGAGGGAAGTCACAGCGGTGCTATGTTTTTGTTCATCTGTTATTACACTTACATTTTATTCATGATAAGAATGCAGACGTCACAAAATTTAAAACTTATATTTGATTAACTGTAGTGAATATGTAATAATTCTTGTAATTTTTAACGATTTCTGTTGAAACATTATTTACCAGTTTAAATACAATATAGTTTGCTGTTTGTGCATTCATTAACGCATGTTCCTACAAGTCACCATATCATTCTCTTTTGAACAGTACTGCTACAAAAAGATGCATAAAAATAATTACTTCACACACATAGTAAAATAAACTTCACCATTTACACGTCATATGAAAAAAAAATACACCAGTAAAAACTTTACAAGGACACACTAAATTAACAGAAATTATGTTAAATAAGTGAGTGATAATAGGTAATGGAACTAGCTATCATTAACTAATGCAGTAATTTTTTAAAAATCGTATCTGTCCATAAAGTTTACCAGCACGAATGCAAACTCGTTAAAAAAAAATTATATCAATTTGGAATTATCTACCAAAAGTCCTCATTTGCAAAAATTTAGTCGATCAGAGCTTTGCAGCCAAACGCTCTAGTTTTGTTGATAATTATAATGGGCAAAAAAAGTGTGAACTGGTTAGAGGTTTTAAAACAAATGATGGGATCCTCATTAATTCAAGACAAGATGCTGGTTTTTGAGAAAAATTCATTTGTATGTGCATTGATACAGTGCCATACAGTAATTAATGGGATAATACAGGATACAGTAACATTTAAGAAAAAAACTGCAATTTTTTTGCTAGTTGTAGTGGATGAAAAATGGTAATAAAAAAGCCTAGCTTTATTCTTGTAATAAAATTGTAGCAGATGCCCACTTGCACCAAGTTTCATAGTAGACTGGCTACATTCTTTTATAAACCATCAGTGGAAAATGTGCTGCTTTCAGTGTGTTTTGTGATAAATGATCAATAATTTACATTTGGTAACCCATTAAAATTGTGATGATAGTACACTTTGGCAGTTTCCCTTCTTTTTTTTTTTGTCTAGACAACTTATGTGCTGCTCAGCTCTATCACAAATGTATTTTAATATAAATATTGTAAAAATTAGAGAAACAATTATTGATTTTTAGAGTTAACCTTCACCTAACACTGATCTAATGATTGATGACACAAAGGTTGTAAGAGTATCAAAATGCAAGTACCTTCGACCTGTTATTGATGTAAACACCAGCTACGTACAATGCTAATTTACTGTTACCTAGTTCAAAATTTGTCTTTCATAATGTGCAGTTATGCCAGCTTTGTTTGGGGTATGGTACTAAGTACCCAGGTTATTATAACAGTTCTTTTGTATGTGTGGGCAGGTGGAGGATATTAAAGCTGAAAGGATAGTTTTCATAATATGTGACTGCTCTCTAACTGATCAGAAAACATCAGGTACTTTCTTAATTTACCCATAAACAAATTAGGTAATTGCAGTATCTTCCTGTCTGTAATAACATCTGTCAGCAATTACTTGCACACGTAAGCCTAAACGAAATCCTTCCACTTTAGTGAAGTGGAAACTTTATATCCAAACACAATTTTTCAGACACAAAACACCTTTGACAACACAGACAGCATACTCTGTTTATTAAAGCCAAATACTTCAATGCATCAATTGTTGAACTGCTTCTATAGAAAAAAAAACCAAACTGAACTGTTTAAAATGAATGAAAAGCATTCTAAACATTATGTGCAAATCAAAATTTAGCAACATTACTTGCACACATAAACCTAAACAAAATCCGTCCACTTTATATCCAAACATAATTTTCAGACACAAAACACCTTTGACAACACAGACAACATACTCTGTTTATTAAAGCCAAATACTTCAATGCATCAATTGTTGAACTGCTTTTATAGAAAAAAAAAGACAAACTGAACTGTTTAAAATGAATGAAAAGCATTCTAAGCATTATGTGCAAATCAAAATTTAGCAACATTACTTGCACACATAAACCTAAACAAAATCCGTCCACTTTATATCCAAACATAATTTTCAGACACAAAACACCTTTGACAACACAGACAGCATACTCTGTTTATTAAAGCCAAATACTTCAATGCATCTATTCTTAAATTGTTTTTATCGTCAAAAAAGACAAACCAAACTGCTTGAAAATGAATGAAAAACATTCTAAGCATTGTGTGCAGAACAAAATAATCTTACTTTCTGTATATTTAGAAGAAAAGATTGAAAATGCGAACATTTTCCAGACTGGTTCTAAGAAAAGGAGCATATGATTGTCTTGAATGTAAAATGCAAAAAATTACAAGTGGCATCTAGTTTATACTTGTATACTTTGCCAAATAATCAACCATTGATTGTTTATGCATTAGAAAGAAAAGCCAGCCTTCCTTTTCAGATATATTCTGTCCTCCCCATTGTTTATAAACATCAATTGCTGAAGTGTTCCAATCTAAGACTGCCCAACGCAGAAGAACACAATCCTTTGCAACAGCAATCTGTAACAGTAATAAGGTAGAATTTAGAAATTCTGTACAAGCAGCTCCTTGCTTGCTGGATGTCCAGATGTTCTTACACACAAAAAAAAAATGGTATGCTTTTATGGTTTCAAGTTATTTCCATGAACAAAAGCACCATCACTATGTACTACAGAATAGACAAAAATAACAATAAAATAATCAGATCTGCAACTCTAAGTATTCTGGCATCACCTTTGTAACTTCAGTCCACATGGCTCTGCCAATGCCCTTGCCTCGCCATGCTGGTGTAACATAGACATCCTCAATGTAGCAGGCACGGCCTTTAAAAGTGGAATAGATGTAATAGAATAGCACGTAGCCTACAAGAAGTTTCTCTTCTCCGCATTCACCTGCAAACGTCATTTGACAAAAGGTTAGGTATAATATGGTTGTATAAGGTATTTACAAAAATCACAACCACTGCCTTAAGTGTAAGAATTAAACATTTATTTTATTCTCCATTCTAAAATGAAACAGGTATTATAAATATGTTTAATAAACACTGACAAATTAAATAGATGTTATTGAATGCTGCTATTTGGCATACCTTTTCAAGAAAAAAGATTTCCACACTCTGAATCATTTGAAAAGGTGGCTACATGCATACAATTGGCACAGAGAGGAATGCTGCTTGTTACCTGGCGAAATGGTTTCTGCAACAAGACAGTGACAGAACTTTTCTTCTCCAAAGCAATCTCTTTGCAGAGCTGAAGGAGAAAACAAATAGTGGAAGGGTGATATTTAAGGTTCACAAAATATCTTAAAAAGCAGTGTGCATTAAGCATCCATATTGCTGCAGCAGTGTTAACTGCTCTGATATAATAATCATTGCTTATTTTCAAAAATTATTTAGCTTTTTTTAAAGTTATATGCTTAATATTATGCTTCGGTCTGTATAAAAATAGTTTTGGTCAAATCACTTGTACTTTTGATCCAATGTCATGTCATACTTTAGACATGTTTGCTTATAACTGCACTTGCACACATATTTATGTTGCAGGTTTTCTGGGGGAGGCTTCATTTTGCCACAAATTTAGATTTATTCAATACTTCTCCACATTTATCTAGTTTTATGTCTACAATAACCATTAAGCCTCTTGTTAGATGGAACATTCATTTTATCAAAGTATTCCTTAAAATTTAGCTTCTCCAAGCTTATCCTGTTAGTTTAAAACACCAGCTGACATTCCTGTTTCTGTATGCTTTATCCACTAATTAGGACAATTAAATTTAGGCAAATGCCAAAAGTGCTGTGAACATGAAACAATATTAGCTAACACAAGGAAAACATGTCATTGAAATACAGACTACAAGGGAAGCTGTTGAATGTGAAACAGAGAGGAGTTTTGGATAAACAGCTTTACTCTCATAACAAAAATTTGAATGTGACATACTCACTTTCTGCATTTAGCTTTACTTGATCAGACAATCGTTCATATTCAGCTAGTTCCTGCCAGGAAAAAAGATATGCTTTAGTGAGCCAATAACTATTGTACAGCACAAACTTTTTTATGAGTAGGAAGCACAAGTAAGTTTTGATCTTTGACGGTATAACTATTATCCTAAAGAATATTTTTGTGTGGCATGTAACATGCAGTTTTGCATCCTTGCACATTGTTAAAAAAAAAAATCACTAATAAAATTTCTCCAAGATATGCAAGCATAGAAATGAAAGAGCTCAAAATGTCATTTGAAAAACAATAGACAAATTCATTCAAAGAAAAAACAAACAAGACAAACTTGTTCTTAAGCGCTAAGAGCACACTCCTTAGGAGTGTGAGTATGCGCTTTACAAATTTTGCATTTATTAGTATTGTTCACAGTGGTTCTACATTTTGAAGCTTAAGTGGGAAAGACAGTTTAGCCTAAAGCTTACAGGATGACATCATTTTCCAACTTGACCAACTTTAGCTTATGTTCAGTAATTACTGTAAACTTTGAAGTTTTAGAGTTCTGTGAATTTCCGTCATATGTACATTGTCCTATGTGTTAACCTTGCAAAAGTCATCTATAAATAGGGTGAACATACAAAAATAATCCTAACTCCTCTCAAATATGTTTGAAGCTTAAATGGAAAAAGGATTGCAAAAACCACCTGATCCAAAACCTTGATGATACAGCTTTAACAGAATCAAGGCAAAGATATTTCATAGTCATTGTTTCATAAACAGCATTTGACAAGATTCATTTTCTTTGTGAAAAATTGCTTGAAAGTAGATGTTACTGGCAATTTTCTTCGAACCATATAAAATATTTGTGGCCCTGTGCTCCACTGGGGGCGATTAGGAACAAGAAGAAAAAGAATGAACAATATTTCAGGGAAAAATCTTGTTATAGGATATGCAAACACTATCCTGTCTAATTAACCAATTCACATGGGGTATGGCAAGGGGAAAAACTATTGACTTAATTTTTGCTTTGTTTTTAAATTTTAAAGTCCTATTTGAGAACATTGGTAGTTAGTAAAATTTCTGAAGCAGCTGCTTCTGTTGAAGTAGTGTTTATTATATCTAGGTGTTAAACTTAATTATAACAAAATATGCTGTGGTTCAAAAGAATAGATATGGTTGAGCAAAGAAAGCAACGTTTTAACTCCTATGTATATGCATAGAAAACTTTCACTTCCAGGAGATACACAGGTGGACTTATTTGATGATTCTTTTAATACTGTATGAATGTAAAGTGTGGGGCTTTGGTTCTTGTGACCTCAAAACTTAAGTACAATCGTGTTATTATAAGTATTTTTTAGACTGAGAATGAAGACACCTAATTTAATGATGCCTGGTGAGTTAGGTAAATGTACATAAGTTTTTATATAGTACTTACTGATTTACAAACTGTATGTGCAAAATAGAATTAATTCAGACTGTTACTGCAATTAAAGATATATTGACTAGGATTTTCATGGGTCTGTGATCAACAAGATAATTTGAAAATTTCCCCCAGTTGGTTTAATTTTAGAGGATGTTTATTTAACTAAAATTGGTTCTCTCAATGTATGAAGATATATATTGGAATTTCTGCTCAGTGAGAAAATTTCAAAGCATTATTAGCCCATCTTGCATACCCATCATGTCTTCCCTCCCCCAACTTTTTCGGGATGTGACTAGTCATAGTAGCAAATACTAAATCTTTACCTACTTTCTGCCCAAAAAATTGGGGTTATCTAGTTGAAAGCTAGTCAACTATCATTCAAGACAGTCTGAAAACATTTGAAAATCAGTTTGAAAAAATGTAAACCATTTTTTTTTAATTCCACACTACGTAAATGCAAGCTCTTATGAACTTTGCAAAAGTTTTTCAATAATCTTGCCAGATTCTAAAATAGTTTTTTTTTCTTATTTCCACAGTATGACTGAACTGAATCAACACCCAACTTTGTTCATTTCCTTTCTTGCTCTGAAACCTGTTTTAGCATTCTGTATTGACAGGGTAAGCCACAGCTGATTGAAATGCAACAGTGTTGATGCCATTAAAAAGTCCTAAGTCTAAACAAAAGGACAACTTTTTTTACATTTAATCACTTCGAAAACCGAGATGACGTATTCTAACACTTATGTGGTTGAAAACAAAACCGAATAAATCTGTTACCCTAATCATTTTCATAATCTGATCACAATCGTCCTTCGTGGACTCTCGGATAATGTACTTTTCTGTCATTTTTAGCCTACGATTCTTTTGCTGTGTGAGAGTAGTATCCCTTGTGTACATGCAGCAGTAACATTGACATAAAATGAGCAAAACTAATATATTTAACATAAAATTGTAAAATTCTAGCGATATTTCAAATTCTACAATTTAACTTATATTTTAAATTCTTTTCATTATATGTATATAGACGTAACCAATGATTTAAATGTAATTTCCGAGCTCCGTAGTCATTAGTTTCCAAGTAAACATTTTCTCGGAGTGCTGTGGTGTTGGTCACATTCAACAGAAAAGTGACATTCACAAGATGCCAGGTAACCAAACAGCCTAATATGAGTTTTAGATAGTTGATTTAGTTTCTATTACGAGTTTAACTTTCCAACCATACGGTGTGTCTACCGGACTGTTTTTCAAAAAAACTTTTTTTAAGGGGATCAGCTAGATGGGGTCGATCCTTAAAAGTATTTATCTAATTGATTATTTTAAATTCCAAAAAAATATTTCAATTCTAAATAAATGGATTTATGAAAATGCCTTGATAATTACAACAGTAGCAGGTGCAAGAAACTATCATACTATTCATGATGCCGTTCGAGACTGTGATGTTTTGCAACTGGAGATTATGGTGAAGAATGGTGCCAGCATAAATGAAGTAGAAGAGAAAGAAAAATTTACCCCTGTACATACAGCGTGCAACGTAGGTGCTCTGGAGGTAAGCCAAATTCGAGTAAAAGTGCACCTAATTTCTGCTGAAAGTATGTCTTACAACGCGTGCATGCACACACACACACAAATAACAGAGTAGTCAGTCCAACTCTATCCTCAAATTATTGTTGAGAATCTCACAAGGCAACTTATCTGCACTTTCTCCATCACCAGATACATAAATCCTATGACAATCGCCTTTATATTCTGTCAATGAAAAGAGTAAATATATCTGCATGGAAGACAATTACTATAAGCATAGTGCGTAAAAAGCAAGTATAAAAGTATATTTATAAAGGCTCTATATTGCTTGAAAGCATTTTAAAAGGTGGATGTAATCCATAATTTTATACGCATAAATGCAGGGATTTGGGGATTGGCATGATTATATAGCAACTGCAATGATTATCCCTTAAATTTTTTTTTGTGTTTTGCTGGGGTGCTCTCCTCTCTCTCTTGCTCTTTAATCTCTTTCTGCCTTTCTATAAAGCTCATATTCTTTCAACTTTGTTGATGTTTCTGCCCTCTGGGAATCTGGTAGTGGAGCTTCTATGAGGCTTAATCTTTCAATAAAGTGTTCAAAGGAGAGCAATTAAAACAGTTTTACTAAAAGAGTAAAACCAAAAATAGTCTAATGATGTGACCTACTGACAAACATGATAAAATACAACTAAAACATCTTTTATAAAATTTTAAGAGGTTAACTGTTTACTTTACTCTATTTGCCATTCTCCACAAAAAAGTACATGGGCATCTCTCAACATCTGACCTATTTAAATCATGCTTGAAATACTTAAGGAGCATGCTGTGGAGCCTCCCTCCTCATCTCCATGAAATATTTCTGACAAGAATTACTGAAATACTTATACCATGACAAATGATCATTGCTAAGATCTATTATCCTTCATTGGTGAGCCTTTTTCACACAGCACAAACACATTTGTATACAAAACCATTATTTAAATACGAAACTTGGAATTTATCAGCTTTAATTAGAATCTGATGGGAAATTACGTTGGGATGTCATTTTTCTTTAAAATCTCATTTTTTGCAGTGCCTTCATTGGTTGCTATGGCATGGGGCAGATGCCACCGTGACCACACCTCGTGGATGGACACCAGCTCATATTGCTGCCATCCGTGGACAGGAAGGTTGTCTTCAAGCTCTTGCAAACAATGGTGTTAGCATGTCAGCTAAAGATGCCCGAGGCAGCACACCACTTCATCTGGCCTGTGCCCATGGCCATTCCTTTTCAGTGCAAAGCCTTCTGCGCTGTGGGGTGGTCAGTAATTTCTTTTCTGTGGTGTTCTGCTTTTGCTTATTAATGTTGGGGATGCTGTTATACATATTATACTTGATTTTATAAAAACTAGACTAGCATATTTTAAAATATTGCAAGGAGGGTGTGACACTTGTAAATACAAAAACATTAATGTTACACAGTGCAGTAGGTACTCTGCTT
Organism: Pomacea maculata; assembly: GCA_004794325.1. NCBI lineage: Eukaryota > Metazoa > Mollusca > Gastropoda > Architaenioglossa > Ampullariidae > Pomacea > Pomacea maculata. Next base: position 172,801 of record SRHC01002515.1, read on the forward strand.
GATGACAGAATGAAGAAACTTTTAAAATTAACTGAGCTGCCATTAGTTTCAGTGCAAGGTAAGTAAGATTCTATGAACTTTTAAGAGCATTTTTCTTATTAAGATCCTTTTTTCTGGACTAGCAGGGTAGATTAAAGCCTCAAACTAATTTTCTTGAACCCTTCTTTTTATGCTGTGAATCAAGATCTGCTGAGTTTGTACCAAATTCATGACTTTGATGATTAGATCATAGGGGGTGTTTGATAAACAGACTGCAAATCTTATATACTGTATGTAATGTGTTGTGTAATTTAAGGTTGGCATCAGATGAACATATAATGTGCCTAAAAAAAGCTTTTAATATCGGCAAAAGTGGGATATCTAGAATCCTAAAAAGACACACATTAATAAAAATAATAAGTGAATTGGTGAAGCACATTTCCTCATGTGGATAGGATCTAAGAGGCACTGTACATGAAAGAATACAAATGAACTGACAGTCAACCATATAATAACATCAACAAACAAAATTATAGATTCTCTGTTTGGTAGGTAACACAGTTTACATGAAATCATACTATGTATGATATGAGGTATATAGCTTTTTTGTGTGTATATGAGAGTATAGGATGTTTGCATCATACTGACCAGGAAGCATATATATTTGCATATTTAAATATGTGTGTGTGTGTTCAGGATGTGAATGCTGTGGATAAAAGCAGCTGGACACCAGTCCATACAGCTGCTTATCATGGCCGACTCGGCTGTCTTCAGTTGCTGATAAAGTGGGGTGCTCGGTTTGATGATGTAGACAGCAGTGGAAACACACCAGGTCTGTTCCAGGAAATTTAGAAGAAAAATCTTTTGTTGAACCCCTATACCTTTTATACGTTATAACAGTAGGCCAGTATCTAACTGCTGAACTGTTAAGTGGAGCTAGAATTGTCACCATTATTCATTCACACATTCTGTGTTGTTAATTATTTGTTACATTTGTAACCTAAAAAGAATTATCATAATCATCATTTGGAGGTATTCATAGTCCATTTCACTACAAGATAGCATATTTCATATAATTATGAGTTTAAAAAGAGAAACAAAACCTTTAAAAGTGATGACCTGAAAAACCAGCAACAAAAGTTTACTGAGGGTAGATGGTTGTGATAACGTCATGGTATTCTGGAGATAAAATAATTGTGTTTAGAAATATAGTTTGTACTTCAGATTGAGGAGTTTCTTTCCAGCAAATATATTGTTTCTCCTATTAATTTTGTTATATGTGGCAGACTTTTGAAGTTTCAACTTTGTAGCAAAAGAGGATGAAATAGAGACAGACATGGAGAGCTTCTTAAAACTGTTTCAAACACCAAAAAATGGTTACTTCATGCAGTAGGTGATGAAATCATGTGAAAAGAGTTGCATTTTCTTAAGCAAACATATTGAAGGAAATCTTTATTATCTTAAGTAGTATCAGCATTTTAAGATCTGTATTGTTAAAAGCAGTGTAATATTGCAATCACTGCTGTTCTTTTCATTCTAGCTCATCAAGCGGCCATGGAAGGACATTTGCCATGCCTGAAGTTTCTTGTTAGCAGTGAGGGATGTCCGCAGCATACACTGGGTGCACGCAACGACCATGGTGAGACACCCCGTGACCTTGCCCAGCAGTTTTACAAGGAAAACATCTTGGAATACATTGATCATGTTCTACATGAGGTAGACCATCCAGAGGAAGCAGAAAGTAAGAGAACACATTGGGAAGCTATAGTGGACATAGCATTTAGATTTGATTTATAAAATAAGTGCATTATGAATTCATGCTACTTATACTTTATAGTCTGTAGTTTTATTCTGACCTTATGCCTTGAATCCCTGCAAGAATCTCTCCTGCAGGGTTTCTATAGAGTGTGTTAAAGTTCAGAGAAGGTCTGGAATTTTGTTTGGTCACACATGACTAAAGCCTGCATCTGTCTTAATCTAACTCACAAGACATCCTTACAATACTTTACCATCTTTCAGTCTTGACTTTGGAGAGGTCTTAAGGAAGAGAAATATGCATAAAGCAGTTAGTGTCCTAGTTTTATATCAATCATGGGTGTGCATAAACATCACAAATTTTTCCATAGATGGGAGGGATTAGCATTGCAAGAAAAAGGCTGATTGATATGTAACAGTGGTATAGACGACAAGAGCAAAGTATTTATCAGTGAGCTTCTGTGTCAGTGCAGGGAAGTGTTTGGAGTAGCTTAAGGTGCCAAGAAACATCTTGAAAATGTAGTAGTACTATGAGATATTTTTGTGCATGTGGAAACAACAGTTGTTGCAAGAATATATGGAAGAGATAGACCATACTAGAATGCATTGAGAATACTTTGTTACTTATTCTTAATTTTCACTTGCTAGATAATAATATTGGTAGTGGTGCTTGTTGCAGATTTATCATTTCCTGCTCATGTTGCGGCATACAATGGGGAGCTAGACCATCTGAGAATGCTTATTGAGAATGGAGTGGTCAACATCAATGAGCGAGATGACAAAGGCTCAACTCCAGCACATAAAGGTTGATTTTCATCTGGAATACTTTGTAATAATTACGGTGTTGTGTGAAGATCAGCCTATATACACAGGCCTGCTATATTTGTGAATCAAATTATTTTACTATTTTTGTATAATTCTGTTTGTTTTCTACACAGGTCTAATGAATTAAGCTTAAAAACTGTGACATTTATAAGATAGCTGTGCCGAAAAAGGAGAAGAGTTTTTTTTATCATCTATCTTATAAAAAGAACAATCATTACTCTTATTCCTGGTTAGCTGATATTATAACATTAACTTTCAGTTGATATTTAAAAACAAAATTATCAGATCTATCAACTGAAAGTAATGTTATAGAGTTGAATATTTTTGTTTAATAGCCTTTCATAATCCCTTTATGTCTTCCATCATATATAATATTGAGAGGCACTTCATATTATAAAAGAAAACAAAAAGATTTTCAGGATTGACTCTTAGGAATGAGGAAATCAAATTTAAATGAGAGTATAACCAATTAATGTCCGAAAGCTGCTGGTGGATTCTGACTTCTGGTCATTGTAATCTCAATCTGGTTTTAGCTGCTGGTCAAGGCCACATGCACATTTTACAATGGCTGATTGAAATGGGGGCTGACATGGAGATTGCCAACACAGCTGGGGAGACTCCAAGAGACATAGCAAGAAGATTTGCACAGCTGGCATGTGTCAAGCTTTTAGGAGGAGATCCAGGTAAGTGGATGAAGGATTAACATTAAATTTCAAACGACATTTGGATATTCTGCTCATCATGGTTGAATTTAAATATATATATAATTTATGTTTACACCTAAATAAAAACAGGGATAGACACTGATGTGTATAAGTGGCATAATCAGTGATTAATTTATAATATTGCTTAGTATGAAATAAATGATGAATATAGTATATTCTTTATGAGAAAATGAATATAAGTGAAATATGCTCTGACCTGTTGAAGCAAATTGTTTATATAAAAGCTCTTAATTACTTTATCTTCTCGGGGTACCTATTTTAAGCACAGTGCTCTTTGAGAGTGCTAGGCTACTAAATCATGAACCTAATTTTCTGATTTTCCCATGTTGTGCTTGTCAGAGGAGGAGACCTCAGTAGTCGTTGGTGAGGACTCTGAAGATGAGGAGGGTGAGGAGGGGATTAGAAGGAGAGATAAGTCAAAGAAAAGCACAAGCAGTGATTCTAAAGGTATGTATCTAATAATGTGTGCTGATAAGAGTATGGTTCCTCTGATAGTTCAGCATTCTTCTAAGTGTTCTTAAGCATGGTTTTCAGTTTCCCTAATAAATTTGTTAAATTTGTTTTCCTGGCTTTCAATTTTTAAAAAATACACATATTTTTATGCAAAAAAAAAAGGGTTTATTGTAACCGCCAATAACAAATCAGAAAGCAGTAAAAGCTTATAGAAATATACACCGCGAGCTTCACTTGCTGTCAGTTGGAACTAGCATTGATTACAAGACCCTCCACACTGTGTTACCATTGTCCTAGAATACCTGTCTGAGCTCCTGACGCTTTACCACCCGAGTCGTGTCTGTGTCTAAGTTGTGTTTGTGGTGTCGGCAGGTCGTGCTCGCTTGAGAGTGGAGGAGCTGGAAAGGCTGTTGGAGATCGCCAAGAAGAACTATGTTCAACTAGGAGGCACCCTGTCTGAAGAAAGACGTCGCATTCGAGAAATACGCGACAAGGACCAGTACGTCTGCCGCAGTTAATTATTAAGCAATATATGTGCCCCATGTATACAAAACAATCACGTACTTGTTTAAATTATCTAGTTTTCATTAATGTAAGTACACGGAATTGAAAGAATAAGACAGACATTTGATTTGGAGGTAATTCGGTAACAGCCATAGAACACAAAGGCTCTAATTGGTGAGACTCGGGGGTTAGAAACGTCTGCCTCAGGTCACGGACCTTCCTCAGGTGTAGTGTCCCTCAGGTGTGTCCGATGATTTCGCGCCTCATGCCCATTAATATGTCCATGTACTAGACTTCTTCAAGGGAAGTTACGGGGCAGGTCTTTACACCTCAGAGATACACAGGCTGACAGGAAAGCTAGGACCTGTATAAGCAATAGGTACAGACCTGAGACGATGGTAATGTAAGGATCTTATTGAGTATCTAATCAGCTCACTGCGAGAATTAAAGATCTTAATACCTTATACGTTACAGGTACACGTACATATGTCTATATATACGGCGTCCCTTTGATTTTAGTGCCTGGCACTGGAAGTTTTTTAGTCTTTTTCACCTGTGTAAACCATCACTGTAGATGTTTTTCTGACTAATTGTCTAATATCATTCGCCTGTGCAAACCATCACGGGCGCTCGATCAGTTCTTCATTTTCATCTTTGGCGAGCGATCTTCTCCAGTATTTTGACACTTCTGGACAGTTGGAATTCCCTGTCAATGTATTTAGGGCATACCCAGACACAATAAATTAAAAGCTCATCGTTTTCAGATTGACTCCTGCATGTTCTTACATATATATGCGCGGTTAGAAGCTTCTAGCCATAATCTAGCGCAGTATAAAAATTATTTTTATTATTGAGACCTCACGTGTTTTCATGTTTATTTACATGTCTCGGTCTCTTTGATGAACATGTAAACAAAGAGCCAGGAAAAGTATTTGTGTATGTCTGTCACCATGACAACTGTACAGTTAACGGGCCTGTCATTACGCTGTACAGTACTATCAGAGAGTTGGAGGCACAACTGGACTATGAGCGACTCAAAAGAGAGAAGCTAGAGGCTCAGCTGGACCAGTACCGCCTTGAGATCGTTGACCTCAACTCTCAGATGGAGAATATGAAGATAGAGGTAACCTTGTGTGTTAGATAAGAGAGAGCATGTAGAGCTTGCGTGTGTCTCCCTCCCTGTGTGTGTGCGCGCGCGCTCGCGCGCATATATATGCGTTTCTCTATGGTGTACTAAATGTACTAAGTGGAGTGTTTTTCGGACTTGTCTGTGCCTTGAGCTACATTTTGACTCTATAACCGCTCATTATAAAGGTCAGGTGATGAGCTGTATTTACACCTGTTGCAGGTGAGCGAGGAGCAGGAGGCAGGGACAAGACTGAAGAAGAAAAGAGCGATGGTGAAGAGCAAAGACGACGGTGGCGTGTTTATCAGACGAAATGTAACTGTCGCCAAGCGAGGCACTCGCTTCAAAATTGTGTGAAGTGATGCATGCACATGCTTGCTCTTGATTGTACTTACATTTCCACGCGGCATATCTATATTAGTAGTGGTCTTTATCCTTCCTTAATTGTACTAAAAGTTATTAACCATCATGAAAGATGATTTACAATCTTCAAGTGTGGACAATGAGAAGAATTTAGAACAATGCAGACAATGATAAGTACATGATATATTTGGTGGGCAAAATGCAGTCGCATACCACACACTCATACAACTGCTACATTCTTAACCCTTCTCCTAGCAATACTTATCAGCGGCGAGCGCGCACACACACACGGTACACTGTGTGTTTATATTTTTCTCTGCAAACCGCTATGAGCTTGCCTTTGATGGTGGTGTAACACGCAATAGAAATTCGCACTGTTATTATTATTGTTGTTAGCAAGAGCGGTCTCAGACAGACTGTTGGACTGTTCTTAGCATAATTACCCTAATGGGCTAGGGTTAGGTACAACACATGGATACACCGTGGGATGTAATGGAATACACTGAACAGCACAGAAACACCGTGAATTATAATTGTACATTATAACATAGATACACCATGGACTGTAATAGATTACATTTTACAACAGATAGATGCACCCTGGATTGTAATTACATTGTAAGTGCATTGTGTTGATGATTTTAGGGTAACCCAAAGTGGAATGCAATACCGTTTGAGGAATGTCACAAACTGTATGAAAAATACAGAATGTCGTTAGCTTTATTACAGAATTACAATATCTTACAAGACAATAGAATTTGATCCATTGATGGCATGTGTGTGGGATTTCGTTGGGGGAAGGGAGACAGGGCTTAACTACTTTGGTCTGTTTCTTTTCCATCTAATCTGCGGCCATTCCATTCTCTCGCTTTCTCTCAGATATTCTCAATGCGGACAAACAACCAAAAACTTGTGCGTTTGTGCTCGCGCGTACACACACAAACACATGTGCATAGAAGAGGAACGAAACACAAATCGGAGAACGGTAGAGAAAAGATTACGTGGACGTTGAAATAAAATGTCGAGATTGTGTTAAATCACAGGCCTCTTTCTGTTCAAAAAGTGTCGGAAAAGGCCTTGTCCAATCAAAACGTAACTCTTGCTATCAAGTTTCCTGACTAGTTTTCCCAAACCACCGATTTTTCTCTGTACAGAGACTGTCGTCTGCTTATCGCAGGCCTGTTGACACAGCCTCCTGCGTCTCTCGCCATGTCTCATCAAATCCACCTTCATTTTCAAGGCTTCGTCGTATCTCGCCAACTCACGCCTAAGTTTGCCGCACGTGACGCGCAAAACCCCAAAGTTGGAGTGAATCAATGTGCTGGCCATGCGAGTTCCTCCAAAACTTCAGTCAGGCTTTTTAAAAAAAGGCAGAGTAGTGGTCAAATTATCCCAATGAATAGTTTTAATAAAAATAAAAGAAATGGATGAAGAGAAGAAACATCCGATGGAAACAGATGCTCTGGCACGGGCTGCTGGTCGCTCGGGAATGTCGTCAAACTATGAGAGCGCCTCATTTGGTTTGAAATTAATTTATCTGAAGTGTTTTTGTTAGAAATAGCATGATCTGGAGTGTTTTCGTCAGGGGAGAACCGATTCAATTTTCAGTTCGGTTTCCGATGACTTGAAGATCATTTTGCTGTTGTGCGCATCGTTGTCATCATCATCATCATCATCATCCAAACCACATTCCCAGTTCATCTCACAAAATCATCCCAAACTTGAAGGCCTTGTAAATGATTCTCAAGTAACCCCAAACGACCAAAAGAAATTTCCTTTTCTTTTTTTAAATAATAAAAACAAATTTTAACATAAAAATTCCGCTTATGCTGACACGCAACACATTTGCATGTGCTCTACAGAACACACAACAGAGGCAGGACAAGACAGAATGAGTCATACCTGAGACAGACTACAAGACACCCAATCCCAGAGCAAGACTGTGGAACAATTACATGCAGTAGTACCTCTACATACGAGTTTAATCCGTTCCACAACCGAGCTCGCATATAAAAAAAATCTCGCATATTAATGCTATTTTTCCAATATAAAATAAATAGGATGAATGCGTTCCAATCCTCCCACAACAACATAATTCATGTTTGTGTGTGTGTGTAAAGACGGTATAATATCCAGTATTGTATAGTAAACGTTAATGGCACAATAATATAAAGAATATAGATAATAAAATAATGATCTAGTCCTTTTATTTTAAAATTGTACATATCGTAGATGTGTTACGACCGTACTCACGGGCAATGTCCACTACCCTAACACCACGCTCGTGCTTTTTAATGATCTCGTGTTTTTGTTCCATGGAGATCATACGCTTCTTCTCTTCAACACTGTCCTTGGCACTCTCTTAGGTCCCACAATTACACAGTATGTAATTCACAGCACAAAACTTGAAAACTAGCTCGAAAACGACACACACGTAGAGGCTTCGGAGATGCGTGGTCCGAAACAGACCGAAGGACGAGGGTGGCGTCGGGTGGCGTCGGGTGGCGTCGGGTGGTGGGACTGGCATCGCTAGCGAGTGACCAAGGATTGTCAAACACTTTATGCTACAACATATAAAAGACACGAGCTCGTATATCAAAGTTTGCTTGTAAGTAAGAACAAAATTTCCACGAATATTTGGCTAGCATCTCGATTTACTCGTATATTTTTTCACTCTTATGTGCCAAACCACAAGCTAATCAGACCGACCACTCAATAATGATACAGTTCTGAGACAAACCGCATGTCGGTCCCCGAACAAGACATTCTGAGCAACATGTACACAGTACGAGAGAGATCACTAGATTTTTGTCAGACAATGTACGGAACAATCGCACGGTATTGTGGCAGACGACACAAAGCCCAGTTTAAAATCTTAAACCCAAGGTACACTTCAATCACCAGTACAGATGTGTGAAACTCCATCTAACTCGCACGATGACGAGGGCGCCGATGATACACTGGACAAAACTGTCTTTTAGTGAGGTGAGAACTCTGGTACCAAGAAATTTCTCAAGGCGGATGGATATTTATCCTTTATATCTCTAATTATACTGGTCCCGCTGATGAATGAATGGCTAGAGAAAACATGTTACATGAAAATGCAGTGGAAATGAAGTAAAAGATTTGATTAGAGAACGATAAAGGCTGCCTTGATATCAGCACAAAATGTATTTTTCTGTCACCTGGTGAAGAGCTGGCTCATTTGGCAAAGATGTAAATGTTTTCATTGATTGCTCCTGTCCACGGCGGGCCATTCTGTTAGCATGCTTCCACTTACTCCATTTCTCTTGCTTACCTTGAGTGTTAACATCTTACCTCGTGTGTTGACATCTTACCCTGTAAGTTCAGTGACGACATGTAATGAGGAGTACTCCTACTGAGAAGGAATTATTCGATCAGTGTTTTTTCAGCTGTGTCCTTGGGTTAAGTGCAAAACTCTCGATTATTTTCTTGCCTTCCTTTCTGAGTCTCCTGTGCCTAAAAAAGTCGGTTTCTATTGCTGTTCCTCGTGCAAAATGGAGTCGAAGTTAATATTGATTCATTAATGTTGACTCGGTGTCAACACTTCAGCCTGATTCTTAGCTTGGCAAGAACACGACCAACTTTTCTTAACATGCGGTTAGTTCTTTAACTACAGGATGGAGAAGGCCTTCAGTTTGCTAGTTACAAACTATCTACAGCTAAATATACATAAGAATGATTTTATTGCCAAGTCATCTTTAAAAATAATTTTCAGTATAAAAAAACAAAAACTTTCCGCCACATAAAATGTATAAAACCTTTATTCTACTGTGGTATGTGCCTAAGATGTCGGTGAATGGTTTTTACATCAAATACATCGCCTACGTGTACAAAACAGATCAAGGAAATACTTCAAATTTTTTTGGTCATAATTCTTTGATGTCATAATATTCTTGTAACCACTAGTAGACAACATGTATTTTATACTGAAGTTTAACTTGTTCTTGATGCATCTGGAATCTGCAACGAAAAGCATCGTTACTTAAAACACTGTAAAAATTTAATATTTAAAATTCTAAATAGTGAGTTAAGAGAAAAACAATCTCTGATACATAGTTTAGTTTACCTGAAGTCACCATTTACAGAAACAAGTGGCGCAAGACCTTTTTTTTCTTTTTCTTTTTCTTTTTTTTTTTTTTTTTGAAAGTTGGTTGTCGCAAGTATTTCGAACAGAAATCATTTTTAGACACGCGCTTCTCAAGGGCAAACAAACATAACCGTCAGAACGTGCTCGGTGTGAAAAGGCCGAGGTGGGATTTCAGTCGCGGGTACTGCCGACCAGAGAAGCCTGTAAAAGTTCCGCCTATTGAAAACAGAATCAGATATCTGATTTCTTGTAGTCTAGGAGAAAAGTGAAGATCGAGAACTCCTCTTACGACAGTCAAGTTGCACAACTTCAATGTGCACAGAGGGGAGGTCAGGGGACTGTAGTGCATCTTGCGCAAGAGAACGAGGGATGGTGAGAACAGGCTTGGGTAGCGCAGTAATCTTTCAGATGGCCAGGAGTTGAAGCAACATCTACATAGTCTCTTAGTTGTAACGATGCTTGCTGATACAGAAAAAAAAACTCAGGCAGCTGAGACCAAGAGCCGTAGGAAACTGCTTCGAATTTCCAACATGGACCTCAAGACCAACGACTAGTGCGAAACACGGTCCCCACCCTGGTGAACCTCTAAGAAACCTGGCGACAAGGACGTGGCACAAGCTGGTCTGTCAGATTATTTAACAAGAAGCTCTGAGTAAGATCGCAGTTCAGGGTACCTTGAAATGTGTCTGATACCAAGTGTAGACCTATAAAAAAAATTACCTGGCTAGCAGAAAGAATGTGCTGACCAGAACATGGATGGAGGACTTGCCTACGGAGCTGGCAATGGGCCTGTGGGGAGCCTCGTCATCCGCTACGCGATCCAGCCCCCTCAAACCAGTTCTCCTGGATCAGTATAGCTGATCATTAGTTGGTATTAGTAAAGGAAACATTTCATAAAACATTTGGCCCATTCTGGAGTCAAATGGATCTTAGAAAATTGCATTTTGTTTGCTGTGTGCTCCGTGTTCTTGCACAAACAATTTTTTGACGTATTCTTGATTCCTGAACCAAACAAGTGTAGAATGAAGAACATACGATTTTCAAGTTCTTTTTGTGCTGAACCTTCTTTTTGCCTTCTGGTCTTTTTGTACTTAGTTTTGGTGGTCTTAACGTGCAATTTTCTCATGACTGACATTCTGGATCATTGAGAAATCTTTTAACAGCATTTTCCTCTGTGTTTTCTTTCCATCATTGTGGTAAATCTCTTACTTTTTAATGCTTTAATTATTCCTTTTTCATCTTCTATTAGCGCCTCTTTTTTGGCATGCAGTATAAGCAAAAAGTATGTTTGATGGTAATGACATTTCTAAGCATTAGGTATAAAATACTTCATAAGAAAATAATCAAAATCTTGAGCACATTTATTTATTACTAATATTCCGAGTGCATCTAAATTTCTGCACCTCTCACAAAATTGAAAATACATTTTACCACTTTCGTTCGACTGACTTCTGACTCATATCAATAAGCTTATTTATGAAACTTTTATGAACGTTTTATTTTGGCCATTAGTTAAACAATTATCGCGGAATAAGAGTGTGAAGTATAGATTTATTGATTGTATAATGTTGAGTCTACAAACACCATCATGACTAAGAATATCAACTGTCTTATGTTCTTCCCCATTCGTAACACCTGGTGGAAGGGAGAAGATCCATAGATCGGGTAGGACCGGGGCAGAGCACGTGATAATTTCTCACCCGTCTCCTGCAGGAAATCGGGAGTAAAACTGAGGCGACAGAGAAGAAAGGTCAGTGCCATGATAGTCCTGACGTCATTAGCGAGGGCTTAACGGTCATTAGCGCCAGGCACCGCGCGCTTGGTTCAACATCTCCGCATAAATAACTGATTCTGGCCAGTGGCGAGCATCAGTTCTCACCCTCCATGAGCTCTTTTGTCAAGACAACATTCAAAACACAAGTTGCTAAGATCTATCCTTGGCTGATTTTTTTTTCTGAAACAGCTACGACAGGACGTTCGTGCGCTCGTACGCATTAAGTGAAGCGTGAACAAGCAAGCATACACTGTAGACTATAGTAGCGTGCGTGTTTAAGAATATGTGTGTGCGTGTCTGCAGAATCGAGTGATTATCATGTCTGACTGTTTTTAATAACATCTCAACAGGCCCAGTGTGCTCTTCTGCTTTTTTCATTTATTTATACTTATTTATATTTTGGTTTAATACATGTGTATACTATTATAGGAAATATTGTTTTAAGACTTGTTTATACATATTCATAATATATTGCTTTAAGACGGTGTATATAAAACACAAAATATACCTACATATTTGTTCTTTAATTTGAAAATGAGTGCGAAGGAACACTTTGGAGACTTTGGAGTGTTGTGCACAATTGTGGCATGAAAAAAAAATACTAGCACTCCTCACCACTACCTCTCTGGTCACGGTAACACAAGCGACATCTGTCTGATTAAATTTTAATTATCTAAGACTGTTCGACTAGTGACAAAAATATGTGTTCCAGCCTGTGATATCCTATCAGGGTATGTACACATGATGGTTGAACGTCTTCTCTCTACCTTTTCTGAAATGTCTTTCTGATGTTTGACGTTGAGTGTCAACCTATTGACGGCTGTCTTAGTTCTCTGTGGTTTATCATCTTTACATGTCGTCGATCCACACTTCTCAGTCGACCTCTGTCATTTGTGGCGCCGGATAATGACAGCTGGAATCGGACTTGTGTGAACAATGTCCTCCTCCCATGCGGCACAAATAGCTCCGGGCTCACCTTTTGTTCTTCTGGAGCGAGGAGAGTGGTGTCAGCTGAGGTGAAAGCAAGTCGTCAGGTACAGTGTAGATAACGGAGACGGGTACCTAGAGTTTATAAAAAGGTCGTGATTGAACCGGACATTGTAGGCGAGTAATGTGATGATACCTCAATCCTTTAATGTAGACAACGCGTCTCTTACCTGCGCAATCTCTCTCTTACTTATAAGGGAAGGGGTGGAAGACAAAAGGGAGTTAGAAAAAAAAAGTTTCGCGGGGAAAGAAAAAGATGGACAGAACGGTGGAGCTAATACACTACAGTGCAATTCTCGGGCATGCTTGAATGATTACAGACTAGCAGGAAGTAAATGTTTACTCTCAGCCATTTTGATATTAGCGGGTTTTTTTTTTTTAAAGATACTGTAACTTTATAATTCATGCAGAAAGATCCATTTCATTTTGGGAACTGGCCAACATGTCCCATGCCTAGGAAAATATACCAGCAAGTAACATCATTGCCCTCTTTGATCACATACAGAAGACATAGCATTCATTGCTGAGCTACAAAAATAGAGAAGAAATAGTGAGAATCCACCTGGCAACTCACTGAGAGCAGGGAGCAGCAAAGCAAGGGAGAGTAGAAGAAACGACAGCAGCCAGAGAGATATACATCGCCACGAAGAAGAATGTTTGAAAAGACAAGATAGCATACACGGTGGTTTTAGAAATACAAGCCCATTGGTGATATCAGAACAGTATGTAAGATTACTAAGACTCTCACTGCTGTAGATGTAGTAGACCAGACTACTAGCGCCAGAGTACTGGAAAAACATTTCAACAAAGTGTGGAGGAAGAGAAGGTTGAAGAAATGTAATATTGTAAAGGTCCCTAAGAAGTATAGCATATGAGGACGAGAGTCAAGCAGGGATTCTTGCCCGTCCTTTTCCTCATTTGTATCGACTGGGTGATGAGAGCCATCAGATATAAGCCAAGAGATATCTTGTGGGCATTGACAGTCTGGTGGAGGACTGCGACTTCGCTTTGCTGTCACACACTCAGAAAGATATCCAGAAAAACAAGACCAGGCGGTTGTTGAGCTCAAGATCCGCAGGGGCTGTAGAATGTGTGGAGGTGAACAAGCTTGCACAGTTACTAAAGTGAAAATCTTTAAATAAAATATGTCTTAAGTTCTGCTATGGGCCTCAGAAACCGGAAGAACCAACAAAACGATCGGTAGCCGGCTCGGAGGTTTCGAGGGAGGATGCCTTCGTTGAATTCTCTGGAAACAAAGAGTTCCGAACAAAGAAGTTAGCACAAACAACATCGCGGAGAAGGTTTAACAGAGAGGATGGAGCTGGATGGGCCACGTATGGACAAGACCAGGTTCTCACATGCTGCCCTCAGCCTGACACCACCAGGAGGAAGAAAGAAAGGCAGGCCGCTGAGTTCGTGGCAACTGTCGAAGAGAAGATATAAGTGGCTGGCAAGACCTGGAAGAAAGTCAGATGCTCACTCAAGACCAATATGGCTGACTAAGATTCCTTGATGCCATATGCTTCTGTTGTAGCGAAGAGGATTAATTAAGAACTAACTAAACTCAACAGGCAATCTGTTTAAGGTAGTCAATATCAGCACACGTGACCAAACCATCGTCATTATGCTTGTTCTCCTCTCTCTCCCCCGATGTCCCCTTATCTGGTCACCTCAGTCTACTTGTCACTATAAATTTTCTGTAAGAAATGCCAGATAACCTGGAAATCACTTAGACAAAGAGAAGGGGGTAAAGCTAAGCAACCCTTTAAATCTTTCACGGGTTTGCATGAAAAAAAATTGTTAAGAAGACATTTTTAAAGGAAGCTTTTAAGAGGTTTTATGTCATACAATAACATTTAATTAATCCATAAAAAAGAACTAATTTTGTACAGTAAATAAAAATATGTCAGTCATCATCGTTATCTTCTTATTATTTTTCTTCTTCTTAGCTCTTTGTCCTGTTCAGAAGGTGTCTGTCTTCCCGCATAACTGAACAAATCAAAGTGTTTATTTTTTATTACGAAAGGAAATTATCTCTGTCCGTCTCATTACTTTTGTAGCAGTTATGCTTCTACATACTGAACATAGGTGCACATACATATCATCGCACGAACTCACACATTTCTTCTTTCTGTCACACACATACACATACATTTCTGTACACGCACGCAATAGCCATCGAGCTGGACAGTCAATAAGTAGTGTGTAACAAGAGATTACAACCCGTTAGGTCTTGCAAACAAAATATTAACTTTATTTTCCTCAGTAAGGACGACACACTTCACTCTCCGTTCGTATCTTAAACATGCCTTATTGTCACTTACATGGAACTTAAATTATGTATTTGAAAAAAACTTTTCTTTGTTGTTGTTTCAGAAGTTTGAATTGCCTAGATTAAAATTTGTCGAAGAACCATCCAGATTCCTTTCAGCGCACTTCTGGGAGAAATCATTGTAATGACTTACTGTATGGCTGTACAAATATCACCATAATACTTGCCACGTCACACATTATACTGACTTATTGTATGAGTGAACATGTAGGTATTTTGTTTTATTCTAACACCCAATGGTAAATTATTTTATGAGTGCATGTGCACTTGTTTCTCCGAATTATTCATGACACTCTACAGTTATTTCACGTAGACAGGGATTTTGCGCGTCCTGTAGTGGGTTGGTCCTCACCAGCCGGTAGGGTTGAACTCTAAAGGTCGACGTTTGAGTTTCAGCTCCAAGTCGCCCACTCGTCTGGTCAGCCCTTGTTCCTCGCCGACTCCCACGTTCCTTTTAAAACTCTGCCACTCGGCTGTCTCTGGAACCGGGGCGAAGCTAACATCATCGTCGCTGAGAAGCGAGGACAAGCGGTTCCTGTCGAAGGTGGGAGGCTGAGGATGCTGGCTGAGCAGACCAATCAGCGCACGGCGAAGCAAGGGCTCTGATGACGTCACATCCCGTTTGCGCCTCCAGCCACTGGGATTGAATTTCGGGGCGAGGCGCTTGGCGTCGAAACGGGGGAAATTTTGGAGAAACTCGCTGTGTCTCCCCGAAGGCAATATCTGGCGAGAACTGCTGGAGGAGGACACCCTGGACGGTGCAGACCTCTCAGTGGCGGCCCGCCAGTCGAAGCGTTCGTCCTCTGACAGGAGGTTGGCGACGGAGGCCAGAACAGCCTCTCTGCATGCAGGGCCACTCAGAACTCGAAAGAATTTCTCAACGAAATCGGAGGAACATTCCTTGTCATTTCTATCGTCTGCATCGTCGTCGTTGTCTACGACAGCCACTGAGCGCACTGACCTCCGGTGTAGCGAACCCAGCTTGAGTGCCGGCGACGACACAGACAGTGACGTACAGGATGACGTCAGAATGGTGACAAGCAGCAGGCAGCAGACGCAGCAACTCATCCATCGGCATCCCGACAGCACTTTGAGTAGCATCGTGCACTTGCTGACCACTGTCTGAAAGGATAATATGGCATTGCGATTATTCTGATACTTTACACAAATTGTTTCGTGTGTGTATTTATATTACAAATAAGTCAACGTGGCGACGTGTGCGTGCATGCGCGCGCATGTATGTGTATTAAAGAATTTGACTTAACTATCACCAACGCCATTTTTCGCAGAAACCGATCACCATCGCACCTTGTACTGAGACTAACCCATTAACTAACCAAATCATTCTATTCTTAAATCTTGCTGAATAAGTGTTCATCATTGGATAATGTCAGGCTTTTCGTCTAAAGGTCCCGCAGTTGTTCCGGGCGCATTCTTGTGTTTCCCGAGTGTGCAAAGATATTTTAACTAATTGCAAAATATTTTCTATAGTTGTATCCGTGTCAATTTTTGTAAACTCTAGCCCTGTTGTGTGAAATTGGGATCGCAATTTTGGCCACATGAGCTTTTGGAACTGAGGGTGAATATTAACTGCCAGCTATCCCTCCACCCGTTGGGTGTGTCGTCTACGACTACGTCAAGCGAACGGCCGATGATTGGTCCGTGGAGAACAGGACGTTGCGGGACTAGTGTAACCTTGGAAGACAGAAGGGGGTAAACAGAAAAAATAAAAGGAAGAACTAATTGGTTGTTTTGACGAAAAGGTAATTAGGACTTTGAAGGTAATCCGGGTTTTATGTCCTCTATGAGCTGGCTGGGTGTGCGGACGTATATCCGAGGGGAACAAGGAGGATATGTCTGTTAGCGGAAATCACATCAAGCAGGTTAATTAAAGCAGATAAGCTGTCACAGGAGGGTAAATGTCAGTCTTCAGGGGCTGCACGAATACATCAGTCTACACCAAGAGCACACGCACATGCTCGTGCAAACACACATCAAGTTCAATTAAAAAAGAAGTGCTTTCTTTCTTCTGACCTTCATTGAAAACTTAAGATCATTTTTTGAAGTATTAGTATTTTTAAAAATTTTTAAGCAGAAAAATATTCTCATGATCTGTGTTTTCTATCTGTCAACCAATCTATTATTTTGAAATGCTGGAGAATACGGTGTAAAGTGTAGGAGGGTCTGACAAAATGAAATTCTCTAACTTTTTCAAGACATTATTTGAGACATTATACTGTACACTGAAAATACCGATGAAAAACCAATTATTGCATGAAGAGATGGTCGTTTCTTTTTTTTCTTTTTTTTTCTTTTTTTTTTCTTTTTTTTTTTTGTTCCACAGTACATTTGATACTGTTAAGTTTATTTAAGTTATTAAACATTTGTACTAATATAGTTTTTGAATCAAGACCGAGAATTAAAAGCATCTTTTTGTCTGCTGCCCTCACATAATGTCTATATTTTCGAACAGATAGACAAACTGAGACAAACGTGTATTTTATTCCAGGCGTTGCATTCAACGCAAAGATGATTGGAACGCGCATACTGAAGTGTAATATATATATATAATCTTATAGAAACTGTCCCTTATATATCCTGTTATCAGCTGTCACGATTTTCACCTACAACCATTGCTATTAAGCTGGCGTGTGTCTGGGTCTGTCACTGACAGGCGTTATGTCATGACAGGGAGAGAGAATGAGGACACCCGGGGGTCTCCAGTGTTGGAAGCTGAAGACACTCGTATCATTCAATTTACCGAAGATCGCTCAGAGTCTGTGGTCAGAAGGGCGGAAATCTCGAACATTTTTTGGATCGACCTTTAGTGTCTGGCAACTCAATGGCAACGTCGGCAATGAGCGCTGTTGTCGGGAGGAAGGGGGGATAATTCTCTAGGTGGCGTAAGCAAGACGACTATTACCATAGTAACCACTCATTGTTTCACAAGGAAAGAGCGACAATTTTTGCACACGGTTAAAATACTCGATGACTGAAAAACAAAAACTAGTAATATAATTAATAATGAGTTATAACTAATATATTTGTGTGGCGCATTTCTCTATATACAGCAGGCTCAATGAGCTGCGTACAAATAAAAGCAAACTGACAATGTAGTCCAAGCACGTACAGTCGACAGAAATGATAATATTAATAATGTACACAGACAGACAAGTAAGAACACATACACTGACGCACCCAACATGCAAACGTGATGTCTATACAATGACAAATGAAATCTACGAAGCCAGTTGTCATTCACAGCATGCTCAATCCAGTGTAAAAACTGCAAACGAGGGTTCGAATCCTCCTGTCCACACCACAGTTCTGGTCGTATGACGGACCTAACAGACACGAATCGACCTTTCATTGTCTTCCTTTTATCATTACTGGTCAGTGCAGAGAGTGCGACCTATCTCGGTTGTTGCGAGTGCACAAATTAAATTAAATTAAATTAAATTAAAACAATCACGTTTTTCGTGATTGCAGGGGTATATTTCTTCTGTCTGGTGACGAAAATCTGTTTTATTTTAAACCATGCCGGATTTCTGCCTTTTAACAACACCATCTAATTTTTACGAGCTAGTCCTCCTTATTTGAGAAAAGAAAAAAAGTAGGAGACAGAAAACAACAGTGGAATAAACTGAAACAAGCTTTCTTTTGTTGAAGGTTAATGTGTAAAGTGTTAGTTCACTGTACACGGAATTGCCCTCACTTTAGACATCCATACTACATTCATATCAACGACGGATACCCGAAATTCGACTATATATATATATGACCTTTTTTTATTTAACATTCGCCGATCAAATATGAGATGAAACTACTTGATACTGAAGCTACAGCAGTAATAGCGGCACAGGAGAGAAAATATTTTACGCAGACTGCGACATTTTGTTCTGAAAAAATAAAAGTATTTTTATGTCTTGTGTTGCATGTTTATGATTCAAGAGAATTTTCAGAAAGACGAGGATTTTCGAAGCTATCACTCCTGATTCGACATTATTATTCTTTATGGCAATAATATTGTGCATAATAATAGTTAAAATACACAATAGAACTTTAGGATAACGAATGATAGTACTGTAATATCATGCTTTAATTTCTTAAGTTAATTCGGTGAGTTAATAACTTTCTTTTTTCTTCCCTTTCTTTCATGTTTTATTTTCTGTACTTTGTAATCACAGCACACTTTTAGCTGAACCACGGACGTGTGTAGGTGGACTGCTGTCTGCCGAGACCAACGTTTAACCTGTGGCGAAGTTCTCCGTTGGTAGTCTCGGCGAGCATAAAAATCAATGTGACTAAACCGGAAGCTTTGTACACACCTGCCTCGTTTTAGTAGTTAAATGGGGAAAAAATCGTCTGGCAGTAGGACTAAGTGCCTTAAAAAAACTGCTCTGGATGTCCTACATAAAACACAAGACCAAGAACGCATGGACGTCACTCTCGAACCTCTTCTCGTAACAATGAGGTAGTGCAAGCTGGTGTGGGTCAGCCATCTTGCCCGGCATGACACTTTGTGTAAGATCGCCCCAGGGGAGACATTGTGGGGAAGTAGACGCCAAGATGGATAGAGGAACAACTGGACGCCAAATGGGAAGAAGTGGACGGGACCTGCTCACTATCCTTCAGGAAGAGTGGCGAGTCTTGTCAGCTGCTGCTTCTAGCCAGGTTCCCCAGACTCAGGGGGAAGGACGCCAGTTCAACTGGTAATCAGCTTGTACCAGTCAATAATGATGATGTTTACTGATGACGACGACGACAACGAGACAATGATAATAATTTTCTGTACTTGCGTTTTACATAAAGGTTTTTATTTGAAACATTTTTATCACGGGCAGGTTTCACGAATAAACCGTGAATTAAGAATTGGCATAAAGAACTTCTTTTCCTACTTTCCGAGAAATAACTTCATTCTCTATCATTTCAATTACGAATGTCAGGGTTGCACACAGAACGAGTACGCTTACGAAGAACTTATGAAATTAGAAGGTTTTTAAAACACTTTATTATTTTTATATTCATGATATCAACACTTTCATTACTTTGTCCTACATGGTATAACCATTTCTCTTCTAGAATTAATGTGCATTACACAGTGCTAAATGTGCTTAATTGATGTTAAAGCCTCGAGTGGTCATTTTTCTTGATTTACCTTTGATCAGCAGAATAACAACTTTCGCCCAAATCGAAAGAAGGAAAGGCGACTATTATAAAATATTTCTGTTAGTGGGATATGATATTCCCTTGGCATACACTGCCATTCTGAAAAAAAATTTTTAAACGGTTGTTGGAAAGCTTTAACGAGATACTTCCGTGGCGACTGGATGACCGAGATAAATGTCGTGGACTTAACGGCTAGAACATCTCTTGTCTGGGTCTTATCCGGGAGAAAAAGTCAAAAATAAACCCAAAATTGGTAACGATTTTATTTTCCCTCTTCTGCGGTTTCCCATGGACATACTATTTTTCTGTCGCCATTATACTGCATCATTATGAAACCTTGGCAGTGCGTCTCTAACACTGGAAACTCGCAAAGTTTGCAGACAGGTTTTTCTATGGCATTCGACTCCACATCCCACCTGACAACAATTTCCCGACTTTATGAAAGTGGAGAGTTCTGAAGTTCAAAGATTGAGTTTTGAGAGCAGAAAAAAAATGTAAATTATGCTTTTTTTTGCAGTCACTTTTCTTAAAGCAGATTTTCTATCGCATACTTTGTTGATTAACAGGGCTTCAGCTCTAATGACATTCTGTATTCCGAAACATTAAGTAAGATAACATGGACAGTAAAAGGATCCTACATTCCATGACTTGTTAGTTAACATGACGATGATCTTAGCTTTGTGCGAGACAAGCAGCTTGAAGACGAGGCTATCCGTGACTAGTGCCTGCACTAGGATGATGTCCATTGACAGCAAAGGTTTTTGACTGCTTTTCGGGTTGTTGAGAAGCAGGCTCGATGACTGTTTTGTCATATTTGATCGTGCATACTTCTGTCGCTGACCATCTTCCCCTCAATGCTGGATTTTTTGTCTCGGAAAGACTGGTGTACATTCACAAGTGCGAAATAGTGACAAGAATGCAGTTAATTGACGAGAAGATGACAACATATTCAGGAGAACACTTTCAGAAGAATGACTAGAACATCCTAAACAATGTTGAGAACATTGGCGAAAACACAGCAGCTTTTGTTTGGCTTCTGTCCGACTGGTCACATGTCTGTTACAACAGAAGGACACGGAGACACACTTTTTGTGGTCAGGGTATTACGGCGAGTCGCAGTTCTGCTGACTTTCTAAGGCATCCTGAACAAACTTCACCCACCATATCCGCCAGTTTTGGCCGACAAAACACGGCTTCAGCACCAGAATTTAACACACACGAAGCCAGGTTTAGCGTCCGCCGGTCAGGGAGGTCCCGTGTGGTCACGTGGCCTACAAACCCCTTAAAAGTAAGTAAAGGATGGTCAACGGTTAGCAGTATTTGAGAAGACCTACATGAGACCGACAGACTGACCTTTAGACAATTGATCACAAGGAGGCCATTGTATATTATTTTGACCATAATTCTAAACATGTTGTATATAGTGACACTGTATATATATAGACACGAATAATGTGTACAAAACTCAACCCAGGATAACACATCTTTATCTCTACCCACCAAGTGCCGCATCTTCAACGCAAATGTAAAGTCAGTCCTTCTAGATGGATCTGAGACATGGCGGGTGACAAACACCATCACCAGCAAGATTCAGACATTCATCAACAGATGTCTGCGCCACATCCTCAACATCAGATGACCCGAGAAGATCTCCAATACAGACCTGTGGGAGAAAACCAACCAAAAACCTGCCACCCAAGACATCAAGAAGTGGAAGCCGGCCAACAATTTAACAAGACAAACTCTGGACTGGAACCCACAGGAAAGGCGCAGGGCTGGGAGACCCAGACAGACGTGGAGGAGATCAGTCCACCGGTAGGCGGAGACACCTGGCATGACATGGTCCCAACTGGAAAGGGTCATTCAGAACCGGGTCCGATGGCTGGGTGTGGTTGCGGCCCTATGCTCCACCGGGGGCGTAAAGGAATAAGATTCTGTAATCAATCCTAACATTTAAGCCGTCGTCTTCTAATACGGTGCTTTTCCTAATGACGATACTCTTGACGAACATGAGACAGAGGGTGGGGTTCAGATAAATGTTCGTAACCTTTGTGTAGAAAAGTAGGTTTCTGATTAGTACGATCTGAAAGTTGTTAGAGAACTTTCTTCATTTCTTGCAACTTCAAGGACGTAAATGCCAAAACACGCCTCTTCTGGAGTATTAATTAAAGGCTTTGTGTGGGTCAGGTCTGAAGACGGGAGCGGACAATGGTCAGAATGTCCAGCAATGTTGCCATACACGATCCTCAATAGGCGGCGCCGCGGCTTTGTTACGCCCTAGCAGATGGGTGGCTGTCACTTGCAGAGTCGGGTGGATTTTTTTCTCTATTCCACTGAGATTGTTCTGGCATTGTTTTCTGGAAACTGTTTGTCCTGGCCAAGACAAATCCTGGTAGACAGAGTGATGACTATACCTAAAGACTTGGTCAGCCAGCAACCACCACCAGGTACAGACAATGGACGGCCTGCTGAGCCCACGAATGAGCCACTTCAATACACAAGATGCTTCCTATCTGAGCTGCTGAAAGTATTCTGGTGAAGCTTTCGTGAAAAGGCATAGAAACAGAGGAGGAACTGGAGAAAACACTTGGGAATAAGTCCACATACTATTGTTTGTAATATGTTTTGTAAAATATTGTGAATTACAAATAATGAAGTGTTTCTCTCTTTAACTTTGTTTTCTTACCAACACCAGCACCATTGCCTTCCCCTCATTAAAAAAACAGTAATATTGCAGTGCGGAGCCAGATTTTACTCTTGTCTAATTGTGTAACCTTTTAAAAATCTCTCTTTTTATGTAGACACTTTGTACATCATAGACACATAAAGAGTGTACATTAATTTACCTTTTTCTTACTTTATAAAAGTCATTACTGTTTTTGTCAGAGAAAGGAAAATAAGTCACAAAATATTCATGATTATTAAATGTTTCAAGCACGGGTTGGCATTAAATATTTAATACTATAAAATGCTTCCAAATCCGTCACCATGATTAGTTATCATGTTTTCAAGCCGGTTCCCATAATACATTAAGCATTAAGTGAATCACTGTTTTTTTCATCTCCTATGATCTCATCTCGTCACTATCACCAATATCACAACGGTTTTTCACCGCCAGGAGTTTAAAACTCGTCGGAAACACGACAGGAAAATCACCCAAAGTAACCTTTGAACAAGAGAAACTAAAACACCTGGTCCTGCAAGACAGTCATGAAAAACTTTTTACTTCAGATTTTTTTTTAGTTGAAACTTGATATCTAACTCAGTAATTTGTATAATTTCATCCCCTAAAGCTATGTGGAAGCTGGACATAAAAGAGCGAATAAAGCGCATAGTCAGCTCGTCTTCAGTGCTTTGATGACCGCGCAACGGTCCAGAAAGATCGTCTCGGCAAGTTGGAGCTTGAGTTTTGGAAAAAAGCCAAAAGTCATACGGTTAGAGGATGGGAGAATAAGCTGGAGTCTCAATTATTTATGCCAGAGATCCTCGGGAAGCTCGGTGTCTTTTTTTAAACTACTGGAGAAAAATATTGTCTTTCAAAAATGTCCATTTCAATTCTGAACGATCAAATGCACGGAATTTTACAAAAATAACGAGTCCACACAAACATTTTCAAAGCAGAGCATTTTTCTAACTTTTGTCCTTCCCTCTTCAAACTAGCTTATGTAGAAATTGCTGTACATTCATTAACATGTTTTGATTTTTTTACCTGTATAAAAATTGACGGTATAAAATTAGTAACTTCTTTTATATGTGCTGTTTGCATATCAGGATGTCTGAGCTCTGACACAAGACTTTTATTGAGATCAAATGTGAGTCAGAAGTACAACCAACAGAATTTGGCAAGGATGAACGAGAACAAAGTTCAATAACAATAAACTGTTGTAGGACAAGTACGGTAAGGAGATGGCATAACTTTGATATAAGACAGAGAAAGACATGTGTGCATATCACCCGTATTATCATCATGGGGATCGTTTCGAAGATACATGCAGAAAAGTTTAGAAAATTGTGTCCTATTTATTTACTGTTCTGTGGAAAAGATAAGAAAATAAACTGCTAATTATTTATCATCCTAGTGATAAGTTCAGTGAAAATAGCACAATCATACATACAAATTACCTTATGGAAAACGGTATACTTGTTGTTTACATTAGTCCGTCATGTTAGACTGAGATAAATTAAAATATGAACTGTGTGCAGATGAGGTCTTACACGGTTACAGTCAGGCACTCAAATCATTTTATGAAAAAGAATCAAAGACAACATGGACACGAATTAGCCTTTGACGACAGAATGTACGAAGACTGCAGAGAACCGCAGGTAAAAGCACAAAAGGACGTGGAAAAGAACAGCGAACAACGACTTGTAATGAAAGAGAAACTCAACAACAGTTGAGTTCTTCAATAACTCTAACTTACCAAGCAGTTACAACTGGTAAATATTTTCTCATTCCAAGTAACTCACCTTTTTTAACGCAGTCAGTGAAGCCTTAGAAGCAAGTTTTCAGTGTGAACTGTCGAGATTAATAAATTTCTTTCTTTCTGTTACGGACTCGGAGGGACAGTCTGTATATATTTGCCTGCACTTTATCTAACTGACTATGGGTGACATACGTTGGCTTGTCCTTCTGGTGACTGTCCGGTTGTCCGGAGCTATGGGCAGTGCGCACGTGCTGGGTGAAGTGCCCGTTTTTTCTGATCTTTTAATAGGAAAGGCTTTAAAGGGGAGCAAACGGCATAAATTAGCAAAGTGGAGACTTAGGGGAGGAGGGGCACTGCGTTCCTGGGCCGAGGCAGGCACGTGCAACGATGCGACCAGCGCGAGCGGTTATTCCGGGTCGCGTGTTGACTCGCCTCGTGCGCAAGAAGGAGGAATAATAGGACAGCGACGTCCATCTTGTCCCCCTCCCCCTCTCGGCCACCCCCGACATCATGCAGGGACAAGAAGACACCAGTCCTCCGTCAGATGTTGTAGGAGATAAGCCTGCGGTTCATAAACATAGACTGTATACCTCAAACTTGGAGCCGCATGAGCACTGGTCAGCGCTGTCACTTAAGAACTGAATTTAAATTAACAAGTTCTGATTCCCTCATTTGTTAAGAATTAAAAGAAAACAGCATTTGATTTTTTGAATAGTGTTATACACTTAGAAACACAGGGGTTAGCAATAACTATTGCTTTGATTTTTATAACTGTTGTTTTCGTTTTTATGTAAGAACATTTTGTTTAAGTGGGTTTCCTGTATTCTCCTTTGTCGCGTCCTGACGACACACTGAGAGATGTTACTGTGGAAACCAGGAGGCTAAGACACAAACTGTCTCGTCTTATGTTTATTCCCAACACGTGAGTGGTCAAATGGGCCAACCTGCCTGACTTGCTTACTATCAAAGCGATTCTGCTAGCGACCATCTCTCACCATGGACTGGATGGTTAAAGAAGGGGAAGGAAACCGCAGTACCTGGAGAAAAGAAACCCGACGACCATCCCCGTATCAAGTCACCTGGACAGAGGGCCTTGCAGTTCTTTCAGAAATGGGAACATTTACTACGATCCTTCCTGAAATGGTGACACACTTTAGTAGTGCGATGCCTGACAGCATCTATCTTTGCATGTCTGCCCAGCTTTGCTTTGAACAGTCGACAAAGCCATTGCGCTAAAGGGTGGACATCTCGTCTAGAGACTAGACTTTCTGAATGGATTCATAAAATAAAATCGAACGTTTGGCTTTCTTTGGGTAGTACTCCTTGTGTATCTTAAGCCAGTATGTGTGGGCGTGCATATGAAGTTGTGATTTGTGAAATATGTATTTTCTTAAAGCATGTAGGTGGACAGGGCAAAGACTTACAATACGCAATATTTACAAGTTGAAAATAGTCATCTTTAATGTTAATACTTTTACATTAATTTTAATGAAACTGTTTTGAAATTAGTTCCTTTGATTTTTTTTTATACGGTGGACATTATGGGCATTTCATGTTCCACCCTTTCACTTTGAGAAATGAGTGCCTCGATATTTACCAAACTCCAACGTCTTTCATACACCTTACGCTCAACATGTACCGAACCGTTTCTAAATTCAAAAGAGTCATATCATTCCCGTTTTACTCTTTGAAAATGAAATGACAGCTATCCATGATTCTGTCCTTATCAGAGCTTTCGTCGATGGAAGTCAAGTGGATTTTGTGCCACCCAAAGGAAGGATCGTGTCAACTCTCATTTCACACGGCGCTGTAGTGGCCATGCTAGCCACCTCTCTTCCTGTTTGACATCTGTCGCCACATCTGAATGCCTGCACGTGACTCTCGCCAGCATGCTGTTGCAGCACGATGTGTCCATTTTTCCTGTCCATCCTGCTGTTTGATGTCGTCATCCATGACCCTATTCAGGAAAGGTCGTTTTGAATGCGACTAAAAATTGAATATTTGTATGCGTGCGTGTTGGCGGTTGATAGATGGGTGCATGTGTATTTCGATCTCCCATCAGTTGACTGAGAAAGATAAGGTGGTTCTTAGTCTAACGATCACTTTGAAGCTGAGCCTAGACATGCCCCTTAAACTCCAGATTCGCCTCTGGAATAGTTGCATTTGAAACTGGCGAGAACGAGAAAGTAAAACAAGTCATGAAAATCTCATCACAACCTCCATGCTCTCGTGTGTGTGTGTGTGTTCTTTTGTGGTATATTTCCTGAAAATAAATGGGTTCATATCACGTTGAGCTTACACTGTTAGCTGTGATATCTGTTTTTAATGTTCTGTAATCACAACCCTGACATTTGTGTTGTAGCCACCAAAGACATAAAAATGTCGTCTTGATTTTCGTACATTTCACGCACTTAATACACGCCCTACAGTTTACAGATAATACAAATATGGTAATGCTGTTTCGCAGATATTTGTCAATTATTTAAGCTAAAAGTTTTTGCCCACATTATTCTCACTACATGCAACTCTCTCAACACTCACAGACATGGCCTACAGTTTCTCGGCGAAAAACATTTCAAGAGCTTGAACATTGTCTGCTCACGTGATTGAGGGTGGCTGTTGGTGCATCAGCATTTCTGTTGAGTTGCATCGAAATGTCTAATAATAATAATGGAGTTGGAATTTATCATAATATTAAAAAGTGGGAATTTATAAAGCGCAATATCTCAGCCAAAGGGGGGACCTATTGACTGAAAAACACCCTTTCCCACGATGCTCATCCTTTTTTCACACTCTTCCTTTTGCAATATTATGATACTCTCAGTTCTTATTCTTGTTATTTGGTTCTTCTTTGTGCTTTCTGTATTTAATTTTATTCTTCGTTTAGTGCTGTTGTTTATTCTTTTATAGTTCATATGTTATTTATTTGTTTTCCTGTCCCTCGATTGCTGTCCTTGTTTCGTTCTTGTTCTTAGGCGCCAAGAGCTTGCTCCTTAGGAGTGTGAGTAAGAGCTTTGCACACATTTGTAAATATTGTTATTATTTTTAAAAAATCAAACAATAGTAACAAAGATGTCGAAGGAAGAACAACGCGAGGACTCGCTGCAGTCCGACAGTAAAGGGCGATAACTGTAGATGTAACGGTAACGACTCCCGAGAATAAAGTTAGTGACATCAGCAGAATACTGGAAGATACTGAGTAATCTTTAGAATATGAAGAAATGTAATCAATGAAAACTGCAAAAGAGTGATCACCATTTTAATTTACTTAATGCTGCTCAAGGTCCCTGCCGAAGCGAGTGAAGCAGACGGAATGGAATCCAGCAAATAGATCCAAACAGTTCGCACTTTAAATAACATTATCTACATTAGGTACGTTATGTACATTACATACCTTCCTGTTAGGAACCAGAAGAGGAAAAAAATGCAGCATAAGCACATGAAAATATGAAGGTCCAACACTTTAATCCAAATCGAAGCACGAAAACAAAACACAAACAAAATCAAGGAGAGACAACCCTCTCACCCTGTTAGGCGAAGGGACAGAACTCTCACCAAAATTTCTGTTGCGTTGTGTGCGACTATCTGACGAGTGGGGTGGCTGGTGTACCCGGGTCTGCGGCTGTGGGGAAGACCCAGCCTTGGTCAGTATTTAACAAGAGTAAAACGAAAAGCACCACGGGGAAAAATAATTAAAACTAGACTTCAAAAAAAAGAACTGGTGACATTTTCCTCCAGAAGGGGTGTGACTTGTGCGACTTCGACTTTTTACTTTTTTTCCCTCATTTACTGACCACTGACGTGTACACACAGTTCTAAAATGTTCACTTCATGCAGTGTTGTAACAGAGAGCGTATGTATATATAAAGTTGTGTACACTTTCCTTATGTTTGCTGTCTATATTAAGTTACTAAACGAAATGTAAATATTGCCAGTTGAGTTATAACTTGTAAGCGTAATGTTATATACTTGAAAAATGATAAACGACTAGAATTGATCATTAATGTGAAGGCCTCGTAAAGGTCGTCTGTCCCGGGGACCATGCTGGCTTTCTACTGCCCTGTATCTGACGACTCTTGCTGTATTGTAAAAGAAATTCTGATGGCTCTTTTTGTGTTGAGTCAGAATGTCTGACGTCTCTTGCGCTGTGTTGTATTAGAATGACGACTGCTCTGTTGTATCAGAGGTCTAATATCTCATGTTTATAACAACTCTGATGACTGTTGTATCAGAATGTCTGATGACTGTCTCACATTCTCTAATGACTTGTGTTGTGTCAGAATGTCTGACGATTCCTGTTGTATTGTTGCCGAATGACAATACTTCATTGCAATGGCGCTTGAGTCCTTCACGCTTCACTGCGGCAGAGACAGCACGACCAGCACCATCTGGATCGGTCCTGAAAGTCCGCCATAACAGCTTCACGCTCGAGTTCTTTCTGGATCTTGAGAAAGGCTGTGAACACACAGGCCTCTGGTGACGACTCTCGGCTCACAAATTCTCCCAGCTTTGGTGCTCACCAGAATCATTTTTATAGTCCCTTTGCTCCTCCAGTTTTATCTTTCGGAAAGATGCCGAGGCGATCTTCTAAACGAGCTTTTGCTTTGCTTTGTTTTTTCCCGATGTTCGCCGTGGTGATGCTCCTGCCTGTTTTTCGCTTGAGTTCTTACAGCCAACAGCGTCAGGTGCAGTGCCAGAGAAACTGTCACACACTTGTCGTCTGCAAAGAGTTTGCGTGAATCAGCTGGAGCAGAAAATACAAAACTTTTTAAAATATAACCGAGTAAGGGTGAAAAAGACAGGAGAATAGCTATCGAGAGCTTTGTGTAGCAATCTCCAAAGCATACATAAGTTTTGTTCAAGGTCCAGCGGTGATGTGAATGATAATGCAGCGTCTGTACTACTTTCTGAGATTATGAACCGGATCAGAAAACCAGATTAAAACGGCATCATTCAAAAACTCTAAAGAATCGTCAAATAATATAATACAAAAATAATCCTCTTATAATCAATGATCTCGCATTTTCTCACCCACTTTCAAGGGGAAATAACGGGCAGAGCCATTAGTCAAATTTTCCAAAAGTGAGTAATGCCATCATTGTTCCTGTTGTCCGCTTTTAGTTTAAGAAATATCTGTTGTGGTTGCAAACGAGTTTCCCTGTCCTCCCTTAAAAACATTCCTGATTCCATTTTCAGCAGAAATCGAACAACGTCCACCGGCTTCAAGTGTACGTCTTCATACCCCGTGTTCAGCGCCACCTCGCGGCTAAAGATTCCTGAAACAGCAACGTCGTCCGCAAACAGCGAGTGGAGAAGACAGTAAACCCCGGCCGAGGTGCGGCTTTCTGCTTGTTGACTTTATGTTTCAATTTGAATCGATTGCGGACAGTTGCACGCGCTGGGCAAATGGCGGGAATCCAGGCGGATATGCGAGTCTTCGGCTCTCGTCAGTTCTCATTGTTCCTGACGTTGACGTCACAATCGCGAACCAACATGGCGTGAACAGCCTTTCGGGCTTCCTGACGGCAAGCTGCTTACCGCCACACCGGCAAGAACTTTCTAAAAGCGCGTGGTGCAAATGAGAGTAAACGGATGACTGGCGACAAGGGTGGGATCCACTGTCTTTTCCCAGCTTCTTAGCAGGAGACAATGTACCCTTGTGACACCAGACCAGCGGAACTCACTGTGTCAAGACCTTATCCTGTCTGTGTGCGTCACACGTACACCAAGTATATAGGACTGATGGTAGCCTAGGTACCGTATATGGGTCAATAGATGGTGTGTTCTACAGACCGAGATACGTTAGCCAGCATCTCACTCCCCTACGACTGTAAGGTCACGGGACTACTTTTTTTCACGACACAGTTGTATTTTTATCTTTGTTGGTGATGAGGCTGTCTCGAAGCTAAACACAGTAACACACCTCAAGTCAGAATTTTGTTCTGTAGATGTAGTACAGATCGATATTTTCACGTCCTTTTCTTTCAGTGATGATGGCAGGTGCCGCAAAGTCTTAAAGATGGCGGCTACAAGCATTCTTGTCCAGAATTACATTGTCTGCTTCGAATCACTGTCAAAGTCATGAATTGCCATCTCAATTTTCTGGACATCTTCAATAACCGTCACCAGAAATACAAAAAGAACACTTGGATTTCGACATTTTAGTCATAATGGTAGACAGACCAAACGCCTTTCGTCACATATTGAAGTTTGAAACAGCTTTCACCTTTTCTTTGAAAACTGATTGCATGTTCAGGAGTTTAGAAGGTATAGAATACTAGTTCGCAATTGTAATGTGTATAAGTGTTTGTAATTGTAATATGTGTAATTGTAATGTTATACGTGTTTGTAATTGTAATGATATATATGTATATGTATAAGTGTTGTTAAGCACTCGGAGGACAATTCAAGATGGAACACCCCACGGTGACTAGTAGAATACGGAAACAGTAAGATACATCTCGATACGAATACAATGTGAACACTTAAAACCATCATCGCTTGAAATATTATGCTGGAAGTCGAGACTGGGCTGATATTTACTAACATGTACAGCGAACACCACAGCCAAAGCAACGACTTCTAGAAAGTCTTTCTTCCTAACGAAGCATGTTAGTATTTTGTATCCTGTGACGAAGAGTTCGTAAATATGATCAAATACAATCGTTATAATACAACCCAGACAGAATGATACATAGTATTTCGTTGATCCTGGGAGTAGTGCACATGTTTGAAACCAGACGAGGCCAGCGAGGGGAAGTTTTATCTGGGAAGACAGTACCTTTGAGCTGATCCTTTATTTACATTATTAAGTTAACCCTCTAAGTGGTAATCTTATGTCACTACTTCCGTCGTTTTGCCGTGTTCATCGGACTGATGACCGCATTTCCACCATCATGAAGAGACGAACTAGCGCACTGCTGACATCGGAGGAAACTAGAATTAGCGTCTGGCCGCAAGTCTTACCTGAAACAAATAAATCATCGAGGTCAGTAGAGCTGTTAGGGTGTGCGTACGTGTGTGTGTGTGTGTTTTCGTGTGCTATATTACCTTTATATGTTATTTCATATAAACACGAACTTGTATCACTGGACTACTGGCAGACGCTTTGTTCCAGTTAACTACTAAAACGAGGCTGGTGTATACAAAGCTTCCGGTTAATCACATCGATTGTTTAGTCTCGCCGAGACTAACAGCGGAGAACGTCACAAGAGGCTAAGCGTTGGTCTCGGCAGACAGACAGCAGTCCACCTACACACGTCCGTGATATAAAGAGCAGAGAAAGTATTGTGGGTGCAGTTCTATAATTGTTCTCCTTCTGTGCACAGACAACAGACAGGTAGTCACCGTTGCTGAGGCTGGGGCTTATGGCATACAGCGGTTCACGTGACACTTGACACGTGTGACGTCACTAGCCTACCTGTAGGATTTGATGCTGGAGCTGGTTGTAAAGCTGCCAGACACTGTCGTCGCCGACATCGCGACCTCGTCTGGAGAGGACAGGGATGAGTAAGCTGTACAGGCCCTTGCCATAGCCGCCCAAAATGTCGAGGATGTCGTTGAAGTCCAGACCAGGGATGAAAATGCCGTTTGGCAAGATGACATTGCCGTGTGATGATCGTCCTAACCTAACGCGTGTACCTCCATCTGCAAATGTACATTTTTCCAAAAGAGATGTCAGAGGGGATTCTTTAACAATCCGTTCTCGTGCTCCACCTCCTCTTTCTCACAATCATTCGTAACTCCTCCCTATCAACGTAGTCATCGACATCATCATATTATCATCATTGTCTTCATTTTCATCATCATTATTATGATCACAGCAACGACCATAAAGATACACCAACAGTACTACACTTCCATTTACTGAAAGGCATAGAAATCGTTTACTCGTCGCTTTGGTCGCTCGTGTCGTTGGTCGTTTGTGTGGTTATGTCTTTGTGTGTCACGTGTGGACGCGCGCACGCGAGTGTCTACGTATATTTTTATATCTTTAAGTACGTACTATCTGTGTGTGTATGAGTGAGTGAGAGAGAGAATGTGTTTGCTCTGTCCTAAAATTCAAAAAATAGTTTCATCAATGACTTGCAGGTGTTTCAGTGTTGTCTCAGTGAATGCGCTTCATCTTTGTCGGAAATATTTCCGTACAGCTGGCTGAATCTTTAATAGCGATGCCAACACAATATCCATACGGTCTCTACGCCCTCAACTTGTGTCTTTACCTGACTCACCACTTAATTCTGCTCCTAATGCCTTCAAGTCAGCGATTAGCTGCTCGACAAATCTCTTCCACTGTGTTTCAACGAGGGGATCAAACCTGGAAGAGAAATAGAAGCCTTTCAGAATATAAATAACAAAGCTCTTTAAAAAAATGTAACAAATCCATTCAGAAGGTTTAACAAGTCCTTTTTCAGAGACGCTGAATTCCTTGTGTGAAAACGTTAACAACAACAACAACAACAACAACAACAACAACAACAACAACAACAACAACAACATAAAAACAACGTACAGCAAGCTTCTGTACTTATTCTGTTTTGTCTTATCTTCATATTTCTCTCTCTCTCTCTGACACACACACAGGAATGTGACATTACATAGCTGATACATACACTTTTCGGTTGTGGCTGAAGTCTTGGTCTGGAAGAAAAAAGCAACACAACATCAAGCACTAGCTAACATTACTGCAGTCAGACTCAAATGTTATATAACTACATATACAGTTTCTGCACTCAGGTCTCTCTTGTATTTACTTTCACTTGGAGCAGTCAGACTTCAATGCTACTACCACCATTGTGTACAGACTACTGTTGTCGGTCGGTCGGTCGGTCCATCCGTCGATTGTTCGAGTCTTTTACTGACACCAGCATCATATTTTTCAGTAATCAGACTTCAAGTCTTCATTTTACAGATTTACATAGCCGGTATCCTAGAATATATCATGGTGAAAAATGCTCAGAGCAGCCCAGGGGTAGCAGCCCGCTTGTTCAGGTGTTGATGAGGCTACCTAGAGCATTGTGTTAGCAAGTCTTCTCATTAGCAATGCGGCATTAGACAGGTACAAATGATGATGGACCTGAGCACGCACCTAGAAGCATCTGGCTGATCAGTCGCCCTCCATCCTCCTCTGCCCGGGCTAGCAAGTCTGCAGCCTTCATTAGCAGCTCCTCGTGGTGCATCCGCCCGTACCCCCGGGGTAAGGCAGAGGTGGAGGTCACGATAATCCACAGCGACAAAAGGTAGACAGAAATCTTCATTGTGCTGGGATTATAAAATTACAATTCACGTGAATCAACACACAAACACAAACACACAGACACACGCACTCGCACCACACAAAGGATGGTATCCTCTACCTTCATCACACTAGTAAGATCACATAGAGAGAGGTAAAATATAAATCATCCTTGTCAACTAGTTATTATAAGCTTTGTCTTTGAGGTTGCAAATAAACAGTCACTGCACAGAGGTAAACATGTTCTTGTCGTTCGTGTAAATTGACCTCCGTGGTTGCTGTGACCTCAGTGTTTATACACAGAAAGCTTTGGCGAAGGCTGAGAACCAATATACGCGTTATTTACATCTAGACGACTCAGGTACACCTGGAGATAAGAGAAAGGAATCCATGGTTTGTTTGTTTTTTTTTTTTTTGTACAAACGGACACAGCTTACAGAGTTATATCTCAGACATGTGCACGTTGTCGTTCTATTTTAACCCCTTTCCTCGCGTGATAACGAAGATGACTGGACATAAAACACCAACCGACGAATTTCAGTCTCGTCAGTCTTCCTCCACCCTCACCCTCCGACTTTGGCGTTTCTCTTCATAAAAGTGTGAAAAGTTATTAGTTTATTCTAACTGTATGATTATTTACTTTTCTAATATGCACATGTATAGATATATATTCGCGTTCTAAACATCAGTAAGATACTGTCTTCATTAAGATGGAAGTTTATATTTATCTTTATATTCAAATGCATCTACACAATAGTGTGTGCGAGTGCCTTTAAACACTGTGTCTGCATCGTTTGGCAGAAAAGACGGATTCTTGTCTTATTGCAGCTTCTCACAAAGCTTTCATTTGTCTTCTCTTACTTTCAGTCGTCGATTTGTTGTACTAAATGGTATTACAACCGAGCTAGGTAATTAAATGGTATATACACGCAGGTAGGTATAAAGAGGGAGTAGAATAGAATGATAATTAGGAGTCAAATAAGTGCAACATATTATCATATGAAGGAAATTATCCCTGAATAGTTTCTAAATGAAACCAGCATCCTGCCACTCACTTTAAATCTCGAGCAACAGCAAAGATAAATAACAGTGTAGTATTTCAAAACTTCGTAAGTCATTTAAATAATATAAGGAATGTCATGATTAACTACGATATTTGAAGTAAAAAAGAAGATTCTAATACAGACAGACAAAGGAAGGTGACAGACAGAGAGAGAAGGGAAGGAAAGAGATAAATGATGGGTCTGTGGTAAGCTCTCCCGAGGTCAGGTTATTTCTTTGATTTCATTGTTGATTTTGGTAGCTATGTTGTAAATAAATTGTTGCAATACGATTTTGTTTACAAATCATTGTCGCCTCCGAGTTTAGTAATTGAAAAATTAAGATCACGGCTTGACTTATCTTTCTCGTCTATCCTTCATTTAACGGCGGCGTGTATCCAACCTCGTCCGTGGCCCACCTTGTAGTAGCAGGTCGGGGTGTACTCGTACCTCAGACCCTAGAGGGTACCTCCCCCCAACACACACACAATTACCCAGAAATTACCTATGTGCGCTTACCTCCAGAAACGGTCAACTGACTGCAGTCTCTCGATGTAAACTTTGGGCTTTTGTCAAAGTCTTATTGTCTTATAGTCCCGCAGACAGGAAAGACTGTTTTTTTTTTTCTCCCGCCAGATATCACATGTGACCGAGATATTTTAGGCTTCAAAAGATAAATCGTCAGCGACAGACCTGGCTACCTGTCGAGTTCAAGATCACCTATGTCTTCTCCCTACCCTGAAGTCACGACAGACATTGTTGCCGGAACAAGAGAAACCTTTGACCTCTGTATACCACTTTCAGGCCTTACTGCCCTCCGTTCATTCTTAGCTCGCTTACGCACATTTATCCATTCTTAAGACCAAACAAAATTCAATAAAATTATTTTTATATATCTTACTGCCAAAGTGGAGTATCCAATGTCCAGACTTACAGATCATAGAAGTCTGTGATCAAATGTTTTTCGTACAAATAAACTGGCTACCTTGGATTGTTTATATCTTTACTTTCGAAGACAAGACTTGATGATCTTTTATTTATATACTGTGGCGGGCATTTAATGATCTGATCCTCAAAACATTGTTTCTATTGTATGTTGATAATCTGATCCTCACAAGATGCTGTTATTGCACGGTTGTGGACTGTTTATGATTTGATCTTTTCAAGACGCAGTTTGTCGTGCATCACGTTCTGTGACTGATTGACAAAGCACCTGGTGCTTTCCCTGCCCTGCCCTGCCCTGCCAACCCCAGGTAGAGATACTGTACATGCTAACCTCTGTGCATGTTAGTGCGTATGTATGCGTGCACAAGCTGGCGCACACACGTTTGTACCCAGTTTCATTCCGTTCATGAAGATAGTAAAACTTTCTGTAGTATTTGTAAACATGACCTACTCTAACAGACCAAAATGTTCCCCCAGTCAATGGAGCCACGCCATTGACACTCGGTGTACACCTGTCCGACATGCGCTCAGCGACAGTTTCACCTTCTGAAGTGGGACACCACGTGTCGCTGTATCTTTGAAACTGGTTGCATCAGTTCTGGTCGCTTAAAGTCAGTGGGTGGGGTGGGAACCAACAACACTCTCCGAGAAAAACCCGCTCCTTCCACTATCTTGGAATCTCGACCTGTTGTCCGATGGGGCCACAACCATGAAGCGGAGGTAACTTTACCTCAGAGGTACCTAGGGAGCGGTTACTGCAGTAGAAAACACAGACCTGATCTGGATGTCCCCGTCTTGTGTACTGTTCACAAACATTACTTCAGAGATCTTGCTAAGTCTTTTCTTAGCCGGATAAATATGGATGAATGTCTGAGCCAGTTTCTGTATTTAATAGCTGAGTAAACACGATTTATTTAGTCAACGTCGTGTAAACATGGCTGTATGCAGTCAACGGAGGTAGGGCAAGCTCAGGGTTTGGGTGTACCTGTAGTTCAACACTATACCCTCATCTGTTGGGCAGAATTACTACTGACAGCCCGTGTCAGCCTCAGACCAGACATTTGTTGCTCCAACCGTCTCCAAAGATGCACCTGGTTGTAATTTATTTTTATTGTGACGCGACGGTTTGAGAAAAATGAAGGAGAAAGAAGAGAGACTGAACACTGCGAATGAGCTTTTCAGTTTGGGGCACGCCATAAACCTAACGTCTGATCGACAGAAAAAAAACCCCGAACCAACATCCGCCAACACGCCGTCACCTGCTCCGTGAGATTAGATGGGCAGTCAACAAGAGACTTGCACTGACCTCCCAATAACGACACTGTCATCATTTTGTCGTCTATCATCTAATCCTTTCAGCATTGTGAAGCAGGTCATATTTCAAGACAACAGACGGAGCGATGGTTGAAATAAGAGCAAAGGATAAAGATGGATATGGGAAAGGACAGGCTGAAAAGAAAGCTGAAGATCAATAAACTTGTGTTTTTCAGCGGTTATGTTCAACAAACGACGAGGAGAGGGCAGGGTGGATGTTGTATGTGATCACCTGGTGCTTGTTTTAGCGGGTGTAGTAATGGAAGACGGGAGTCTAGCCCTTAAAGGGGGCTAAATGAGGGACCTCAGATTAAACAAGGTAGCTGATCGCTGGCCCTGTAGTAGATGGTAGATGAATTATAGTAGTTACCGCCTCTTTCATGTTTCTACTTGTGCAGATGCAGTGCTGGGCCATGGACGTGTATATTAGTTCGCTGCTGGGCGTAGTACAGGGCATCTACAAGGCAGGAGAGCAACTCCTGATATGCATTTACAGGCGGAAAGCCAGCTTTGGACGACCGGTAGAAAGCTTGAGTATACAAAGAATTCTATGATGACCAATGGTGGTCTATACCAGTGGTTCTCAAAGTGTGGTCCGTGGACCACTAGTGGTCCGCGGGCATAAGTCAGGTGGTCCGCGGCTGACAGTCGTCATATGTCAGCAAAGAGATGTTTAAAGTGATGCATTCCTTGTATTAACATTTTAATTACAAATAACGAGGTACGTAGTTTTATGTCAACTTATTACTATATTACTTTTACAAAAGGACATTTAGTTTTGAATTAAAATGAAACAAATGCGGCAATTTAAATTTGAAATTCATAGTACAGAGTGATTTTTAAGCCTTGGTGGTCCGCCATATTTTTTACTTAGGCCTTGGTGGTCCGCCATAGCTTTAACTCAAGTAAAGTGGTCCGCGGTCCGAAAAACTTTGAGAACCACTGGTCTATACCATCACTACACTTCACTCACTCACACCCTCTGAAACACACATGCACGCATGCACGCACGCACGCGCCAACATAACAACTTTTCTAACGTACCGATCAGCTTAGCTTTTTATAATCAGGACAGCAATGCATTATCGACAATTCCAATAACAGCCAGTTTAATTACAAAACATTGTAGATGAGGCACAGTTTCATGTTCACAGGAGTTCACTAGATTAACCTGCTCTGGCCTTATTTGTGGATGAACTGGTGGATAATTCAACAATGAATGTTTCTTTTGATTCTGTATGTCATCTCAGGCAAGAAAAATACAATCGAAAAACTTCAGGTGACAAGTTTGCAAAAATGACAAAATAAATTACATGGTTATGTAATAAATTGCTAGGTAATATAACCAACAATTGCTATCTTCCATTAAAGCCAACTTCTAGGAGACAGTTTCTCCCCAGGAGAAATTGAAATCCATGTGACATACATCCTCATTTGTACTGAGAGCCCATCAATTCCTGTTGCTGTTCAGAACATTCCCAAGTTGTTATCACAACATGATAGTGCAGTTTATTCTCTAAGAAATTTATTCTTTCCAAGGTTTTCATTTTCTCCCAGATCATTCCCTTTAAACCTTAGTCTTGAGAATTTTCCCTGGCATTTTCACAGATTACTCCATCCTATGCAGACTTTCGAGTATATGTCAGAGGGTTCCAAGCTCGCATGGGATAGCAAATGAGATCCCCATTACCTACCCATTAGTAAAAGATATTTCTGTAAAATGAAGTTTGCATCTGAAATAATGGTTATTGCAAGGAATTTTAATAATCAGGAGCAACTACTTTATTAATGAAATCTCACAGGTTTTTACCTCTCTTCCTGGCCACACTCATACTACAATTGGATTTTATGGACTCTTGTGTCCCAACCAAAAGGGATATATTGAATAACACCCTAAAGGTTGTGTTAATAGATAAAACAAAAAACATTTTGTGGTGAACTTCATAATTATCACCGAGAGAAAATGCTAATTGTGAATCATACACTAATAGTAGTTGAAAGTGGTGGAAGTTTATGGGCTCAGGCTTTGCCTTTAAGATCATTAAGAAAGAAGAAACTTGGCCGAGCTCCAGGAGCCCTTTAGTACTTAAATATAGTTCACGTTTTTCAGGAAAAAAGGCTTTTATGAACTACAGGCAAACATGAACGGTTTGCGTTTTTTTCAGATATCAGTAGATATAGGCGATGTAAACCTAACCTGTAAATTTCAGCCTCTAAAACCCATCCGTTAATTATCTGCTATGATTCACATTTGTGATCAATGAGCACTGATAACAATGTACTATGTCACGTTGGTGCACTATTCACAACACTGCCTGCCGTCAACATCACACAGTGTACTACATCACGCTGGAGAACCATTCACAACATTGCCTGCAGTCAACACCAATCAGAGAGAGAAAATGAGCGACAGTCTGCATTTCTCGTGGTTCTGAAAAACTGCTACTTTAGCACAAGAAATGCAGATTTTCAATATCTGAATAATCCAAACTGTCGCTCTGACTGGTGTTGATGGCTGGCAATGCTGTGAATGGTGTACCAACATGACATAGTACACTGATAGCAGCGCTCACTGATCGTATGTGGAAATCACGTACTTTGCTACCAGATACTTGATGCGTTTTGGTAGCTGAAATTTACAGGTTAGGTTTGTATCGCTTATATCTAACGATATCTGGTTGGTCTTTAAAATCGTAAAACACCAGCCAGCATAAGAAGCACAAGGTTCTTGTCATTGAGACCAACCAGCAAACATCAAAATATATAATATCAATCAAAGTATATATTGTAACAAAGATAAACATCAATAATAAAACAATTAAAAGTGCTTTGGAAAACCCTTAATATCTACCCTTATAATCTATAATTACATCTTTGTATTTTATACAAATATATATTTAGGTTAGGGATGTGTTAACATCATATAAATCAGTGAGAAGTGTTTATACATAGATATAATCTGTACACAAAAACAAAAAATATGCAATAGCATTCCATTTTCAAATGCCACGATTTGGATGCTGTATCAAGCCTGAATGACATTCTGTTGGGTGGAAAAAGGGACAAAGGCCCACATGAGGCAATAAAATTATCTTAAATACACGTAAGAGGATCTAGCAAAGTTGTGGTGATATGCTGCACAGCTTCACTGGTGTGTTTTTACAAAGAAGCCACTGCGTACAAGAGTGCTTTTGTGTCACTTGATACAAAAGACAACCCACTCTGAAACAAATGGACGGACAATGTGCAAAAAGCATTATACCTAGATAATAAGGCAATATGTTTAGAATTCTGTATTACTGTATGCACACAAAGTCTGCACTGGAGTTTTTTCATTACAAAAGTGGACTGAATGCTCTTTGAAAAATTTATACATAAAAGAGTCTTTAAGTATATGCCAAATAAGTAAATATATAGAATAGATGCACAAAATTATGATGCCATACACTAGCAAAAATGCTAATTATGCAAACTTGTGACATACAGAAAGCTCTGAATCAAGTTTTTCTCTGTTTGTATAGTCTTAAGCACAGTTGTGGTTCTACCATGTTTCCATTGATGCCCTTTGCATTTCTCTGGATACAATACCCACATGTGATGTATAATGCAATACTGTGACCACACTTGTAAAACAGTGGTAACATGAATGGCTTTCACTTCTGATACCATCAGATGTTTGCATAAAATGCATACAATAGTAAAGGAAATGAAAAGTGGGAATCAGGTTGCCCAGTGATTAGAGCAATGGCCAGGGTAAGTAAACTCGCTGCTTAATAACTTTGGTGGGGAACTTTCCCCAGTTAACCCATCTGTCAAATGAGAAGACTGGTGAAGGAAAGGCAGCAAAATAGAGGACATGGTCTGGCCTGGTACAAGTGTGATCTCTAATAACATCACTCCCCATTGACTGAAGGGTTCCAGGATAATGTTTAATTAATAAAACAAAAATAAGTCAAAAAAGAACAAGTGTTTCTTTATAAGAATTGAGAAAAAATACTCTGTAAAATTCCTGGGAACATATACAAATATTATGACATGTAAAGCACACTAATAGTTGGGTTTTTTTTTAATAAATCAGCACTGGCAACACAACATTTACAGTGAGTGTGACTATGACCATTATCTGGCAAATCACATTACAATTTTTATTAAAAATGAAATATAAATCAATTTGAAATGTATACAGCACAAGCATGTAGAAAAGACTATTATAGCTGAACTATTTCCTCAATGTTACTAGTAAGCAACAGTAAATAACCAAAAATAAATATGGTGGGCTGTTTTATCAAATCTGCCTTCATAAGTAACTCTGCCACAATTAATACAATGGTTTAACTTTTTAAAAATAAATCTCTGCTACCATCAGTTTTAAAAATTTGTTAAAAATAGCTGTTTAAAACAGGCAAACTTTAAAAGCATGCTTACAGATCATCCATATTCCATTTGGTTACTAAACAGCTCAATATCATCTCATTTAGTCACTGAATAGATCAATACTAATTAAAACAAAAGAATCATTCTGGTTGGCAGCTTTGTATCTGCAATTAAAACAACCAGCTGGATTTGTAACTGTGGATTTACACTAGAATGCAGCGAGTAATGGGCTAGTGACACAATGTGGTCTTTGGAGTTTCAGAAAATTCTAAACAATTCCTCCCAAGAAAACTAAAGAGGATTTCTTTAGGCCTGGATTTTATAACCTCTATTATAGCATTACAGTTCCCTTTTTCCTATATATATATTTGAATGTGGGTCCTTACAACAAATAATAACAGTAACAGTGAATATTTATACAGTGCTATATCCCTGAAACCAGGTTCAAAGCACTTTTACATACACAGACATACACACATTGTAGAACACATAAGGAAATAAGTAGACAAATATCTTCATGCACAGCATCAAAGCATCACACTGGAAAACTAAAACTATAAATGTTTTGCAATTGTATATACTCAATTCCTTAAATTGTTATATTATTGTAGAGTAATTAAAAAATTTGGTGTTATGCAGTAAACACAAAACAGCTTTAAAATAGAACATCAATATATATTTGCAATTAACGCCATTGGTCTTAAAAGAAAAAATCTGCATGAGATGTCATGCTAATTTGGAACACTGAGCACAATGAATTTCAAAGTGTACTATAATTATTCTACTTCCCCCCTGATGACAACCAGCAAACGTAAACTGAAGTATTACTGTGCTCTCAGCACATCTCCCTTTTTGCTTACATGATTGCAAGCTCAGATCAATGCCAGCAAGATCTGCTCACAAATAACCTGCACCTATTATATATGTCCAAACATATAATCAAAATATCCCATCAAATAATAAACCATCCAAAAAGGCAAGCTGCAATGCGTTCCATATTTATTGGGCACAACAGACCTGCTTACCTTTAGAACCAGCTTTTTGGAAGAAACTAAACTGAAAGGAAAAGTCAGTTATCTCGATCTGATATCTTTAATTAGTTGCAAAAAAAAAAAACCAACTGAAAATGAAATTGGTTATTTCGTTTCTGCAGCAATTGTAATCCCTGCTAAGTTTGGAATCCAGAAAGTCCGCTTTAATCATCTTTGTGAGAGAAATCAGCTGTTAATGGCACATTCACTTTTACTAGTGTCTGCAGCAAGTATGATATCACAACATGAAAAGAGAAGGTACTACTAGGCTAGGGCTAAGTCCTGAGAACGATGCTAC
Source organism: Pomacea maculata (assembly GCA_004794325.1). Taxonomy (NCBI): domain Eukaryota; kingdom Metazoa; phylum Mollusca; class Gastropoda; order Architaenioglossa; family Ampullariidae; genus Pomacea; species Pomacea maculata. The sequence continues at coordinate 215,565 of SRHC01002515.1, forward strand.
TTTGACATGCAGCCAAAGTAAATCTTATAAGAACATTTTCTGTTGACAATCTGCTTTCATTAAATTGACTTGTGTATAGGAAAACAAAGATGGTAAACAAGAAACTGAAGATACCTGGCAGCAATAAAAGCTGTAAAAATTCTTTGATTTTTTTTTTTTTGTCTCAGCCATAATTTTATAGATTTCCCATAATAAGACTAAACCATCAAGGTAAACAGGTCTGATATTGCCACCCAGAAAAAAATCCATGCAAATTACCTACATTCTCGGGAGGGTTTTTCCTTTAGTCAAAGATTCACCCAATAGTTTTTTTTTCTGAGTGACTGTGTACAATTCATTAGAAGTGAAAAATTCTTCAAATCTGAGCAATTAACCTCTCCTCCTTCACAAATACAACCTTCAAACATTGACTTACAAATAAGTCAAACAACCTCTCTCCCTTTACAAGATACAACCTACAACGGATGGCAAACACACAGAGACAACTTCTCTCTTTCAAGATACAGTCTTCAAACATTACTTACAAATACACCCGATCTCTGACATCTGGATCTTCAGAACTACAACATCATAAAAGCTACAAACAATGGGAGAGCTAGAAAATTATGTTAATAAGGCGAATAATCCATTGTGATTTTATGGATCTGTATCAAGCATGGCTGCTGATTTGGATAAAGTGGATAAATAGCATGAAGTAAACACAGTCATTCAAAAAACAAAATTCACTCAGGTGGATCTTTAAATTTCCGCAATAAAAACCCTCTTTTCTCACCCAACAACCCTTTCACAAACTTTAATCACACTGCTATATCCAGAATTGCAGATCTTCAGTTTTATAAGCGATATCACTGTGTTTGAGTTCAGAAGTGTTAAAGTTTTACCAACAAAAATATCAGTGCACATGATGAATCTCACTTTGGTCACTGGACGGAGAAACAGCAAAAATGCAAGGCCTGTACTGTGACATAAAAGTAGCATATATAACATACCTAATTCTTAGTACTGTTTTTTTTTAACATAAAGTTGGCATATAAAACACAGCCAACTTTACAAGTACTGTTGTTTTATAAAATACACCATCACAACACTTGGAACTTCTCTGTAAAGATATGTATAAAGTTGGTGGGACGGTGGTCTGTACCTTGATATGTGAATGAGTTGTCAGTTTTTCAAATATCTCAATTGTGAATTTCTGTAGGTGTGACATAAAGGCACCTTTTCTACATAATATAAATTAAAAAAGTAAACCATCAATAATCTTTACCAGGAGCATCCCAAGTAAACAATCAATAAGACTATTACAAAGGTTGTATTTTTTTCAAACATCAGGGAGGCTTTTGATGTTTTATATACATGGTAAAATATCCAAATTCACATTGAACATCTGCATTTACCAAACATGTAGATCCCAAACAAAGATCCCAGGGTGCCATAATGAAGGTAACAGGAGCAAATACGCAAAATAAAATGTGACTCAAAGAATTCAAGCCTTGCATTAACTCCTGAAGTGTTGAGAGCCACCTCACTGTTCTACTAAGTTTTGCCTGTATGTTCTGAAACAAGGTATACAAAGCATCACGAGGCATTAGCTGGTTATGACACCTTCAAATGCCAGTGTAATGTACTTATCTTTGACAGCAAACTGTGCATAAGCTCTATAATAATTTTGATATTTTTTTCCACTTGAAAAAGATTAGTTGTTCAAGTGAAAAAACTGCAGCATTCAATAGAAGAATCCGTGATCTAGATTTTCTTGAAATCTATTGAAGGGGAAAAAAAAATCTGGGGAAAAAGAGGAACCAGGAAACATGTTTTTATTCCTAGTTCTCAGCTGAGCCTCAGATGTTTCAATAAGTACAGTCATATTATGAAATGATGATTTAAGTTTATTTGAATATGACATTAGCACTTTTCATCTACAAGCTACAATCAGCTCAAAATTAACGCTGGCAATGTGTGCAGTTACAGTGCTTGATATGCTCAGATCTAAAGAATATAACGGTTAGATATTATAACATCTCCCCTTCTCCAACAGAGTAACAGCAATTTGATTTTGCTTTAGATATAATTAAAAATAAAGCAAGTCATAGATTTAAGGAAAGAACAACCTTTTGTGTAGAAAATATTGCTCTTAAGTACCCTTTTCACGATACAAATAAGTTGTAACAAGCAGCATCTTTTGGAGACAGAAAGTTCTGCAAGCATGGCTTCAAGATTGAGTTGATACAACCTGTTAAAACAGATGTACAGTATAACCATCCAATGACTGCATAGTAAAGTGTTGTGCAACTGCCCCTCCCCTGCCCCTGAATTCTAGTTTGTTACCTTTCTCTTCATACAAGAATGAAAGACTACTTCAGATGTGCAATAAAGCCCCATAGACAGAGTAAAGATATTAAGCACACCTGTACAGAAGGGTAAGACTAGTTGTGTACATCGTCACTGCTGTTCAGCTGCTGCTTGTGGCTCTTCAACACAGGCATCACACCTTACTATCTACCTAATCTGCCCCGACTGGCTGCGTGCTGTAAAGTTTGTAGCTCTCAGACACAAGGCATGCATCAGAGTCCTTGATTTCACCTACAGTTATCTGACAAAAAACCACTGCTTTTACAGGCTTCTCTCTGCAGACTGCTCTCTGATACCAGCTATTTCAGTTCCAGATAGCTGCATCATCCCTTCCTTCGTGATCTGCAAGGTGTCTGAAGACTGTAGTTACAGGCATCAGATGGTAAGGTCTCTACCATGTCTAGGTAACATCCAGCAACTAACATTACCATCTCTCAGTGCCTTAGATGCCCAGGTCAGCTCATCTGCCACTTAAATGTACGGGTTCATTAAAACTTAATTTTTTTATACTTCACAAAATATGGTTCTTTTTATGAAATGAAGGACAGATTATTTTAAAATGGCAAATGTGAAGACACAAGGTGACTGTATTTCTTAAGCTTCAACACAGGTCACAGAGGCGGTGGAGAGAGTGCAAGAGGAAACAGCAAAAATAGAATCACTATGTGTAGATGCACACTTGCATATGAGCACATACACAGCAACTCTTAAACAGCCCCTTGTTACACTGACAGATCAAACAAGTTACTTTAGTTTGGTCTTGTGAAACAAGGGAAGAAAATGCTGTTTTGACAGAGAGAACACAATTTGTTACACTATTTATTTAAATATAACTACTGGATTTGGATGCACACTGCTGTTTACAATAGCTGCTGCGGCTGTAAAAGATCTTGCACCTAGATGTTCTCGATGTTCATATCTTCATCAGAGCTGATATCCGTCACGCTGACAAAAGAACTTCGCGATGTGGACCTCCTAACTTCAGGCTTCACTGCATTGGCTCCTACACACATACAAACAGAAAAACATGTACACACACATACTAATAAATAAGACAAAAGGGTGCTAAGAAAATGTCAATCAACACAGGAAATTAGAACTGCTTTCCTCCACACCATTCCCTCAGGCCATGCACTCCTCTCGATACTGGTATTATCAAGCTCAAATTATTTTACTTAATCTAATTACTCTTTTTTATGTCTATATATTTTAATGTTTATTTATAAAATACAAACTCATTAATGCATAATATTTTATGTCCATTTTATGAGGGAATCCAAAGTTGATTGATTCAATTTATATATTATGATGATGATGATGATGATGAAGTTTTATAGCGCGCTAGTATCCGCATCACAAAGATGCGCTCAATGCGCAGTAAAATTGTACATAAAAGTACACCAATTAAAAACCACATTAGCAGCCACAGAAAACCAAAAGGAAAAGTTCACACAGTGAAGTTGCACACAGTATCAAACGATCCGACGGCTAAAATTAAAGGACCACAATTGTGAGCGACGATTTGCTGCTGCAAAGCGCATGACCACTACTCACAAACACAGGTCCACAAATCAGAAGGAAAAACAGGTGTTCACATGGGCATTGTAGGAAAAATGAAGGGTACGATCAACAGGTGCAGGGCCCTGCAGTACAGTCGTCAGTCCTCTTGACGAGTGCTGAGCTACATGCACTGTGGTCGTATCTCTGTGACCTGTATATAGCTGATCAATACAGGCCACACTATCAAACTGCACGATGACCCCCTCTGATGATTGTGATCAACATCTACAAGCCGCATGATTCAATTGTCTTTGTGTTGCATTCTGCGAACTGACTGGATCTACAGGCTGGATGTCGATCGCTCTCGCGTGCTTCACTCACTGCCGCAGCGAACTTGAGTTGCAATAAAGAAAGTGAAGCGACGATCCCCTTTTTCGTTTATTATTCCTCGTGGGAAGATTTTCTGTGTTATTAAATCCTTTTGCTACTAAACCAGGCTTCTAGAATGAATTAATGAGTACCAAGGTACCACTGTACTGCATTCCATAAGCTGTGATTTTAAGACAGAATTTTAGTCAATGTGTTAGCTCTTCAAATAATGCAGCACAGTAGCCAAAAGACTACAGGTACAAATGAGGCTAATCTTAACTCTCACATGCAGAGAACTTGAACTTTTCCTTCTATAATGTAAATGTTGGAAAGAAGATGGACCACTGAAGCTTGCAAATTCTTGTGGGAAAATATAAAACAAAATTTTGGTTCTGCTATTAGACATGCTTTTCTAAAGCACATGCAAAAATAATGTGAATGACTGTACCGTACCCTTGGAAGACCCCCACTGGCTTGTCCCATAAGTGTTGCTGGATACATCTGTTTCTTTCCCACCTCCTCCACCTCTCCTGTCACATTACAGGCGATAAAAAAGTTGGCAAATCTAGCAGCATAAGGGTAGTGATAAGTAGTTCATAGTGTCACAATACAGATTATATCAAAGTAATCAATAGAGTAGCATGTCTAGGGTGTGGCATGTGGAAAGTGGAGCCCAAACCTCTCCTTCACCATCTTTATCTTCCCATACTTCAAATACCCATTTTGCCACATGCATGAGCAAGTCTTGAACCAGAAGCCTTCTGGTCAACAGCCATGTACTAGCACCAGGCCACTGAATACCCCTCATTACAGGTCATACTCAGACATGTACTAACAGCAGGTCATAGAATCTCCCCCATTACAGGTCACATTCAGGCAAATAAGGATGTACACAACTATTCACAATACAGAAAGAAATTTTAGAAACATATCTCACTATTACAGTTAATAGGGTATTAGTTTAACAAGTGATATGGTTTTGGAAATAAAAATTAATGTATGACAGTGAGACAAAAAAAAGATGTAAGATATAAGTTTTCAGGTAAAACGTCTCACAGACAATAACAGGAACAAGCTGTCTCACCTGGTAGGTGGTCTAGCAGGCTCTTCTGTCCCATCCCAGTCACTACCGTCAGTAAAATCCTCCTGTGACAAGTTTTATCACAGCGGCCTAAGTGAACTGATACATTAGGAATTGCTGCAAACTTATCCCAGCTTTCAGAAGAGTTATTTTCATTGCTATCAAAAGACCTTGTTAATAAAGCAGCCAAATTAATCTTGCAAGGATAAGCTATTAGCTGCCCAAGCAAACTGATTAAACTGATCACATAAGAAACTGGTAGCATCATCTATACTATGCCAAACTTAAATAAGCTGCCCAAGAAAACTACCTTTAAAGTTTATGCCAATCTGTTATCAAATCATTACGTCAGGACAAAGACCATTTTCACATAACACTGTTGTAAACAATCCACTTCTCATCTATCGCTTCTTTAGGGAAGTAAAACAGTACAATATGGCAAAAGTGCAATATGATCTACCACCTTCAACTTGTTGTAAAATCTCCCAAATTCAACCAAAGTGTTTAATTTTTCATTTAGAATGAAGCTAGAACTGTCAGCTGTCAAATCACAGCAATAACATAGACACAAATGACACTAGCACTTTCGAAAGTGTACTAGCATTATTTGTTGCAGAAATGCCTCATGACTTCTCTGACAACCCAATAACAATATTTCTAGTAACAAGAATTTTCATAAAAATATGAACTTTTGTTCAAATATATCACCTAGGAACTAAAAACTGATATAAGCTAAACTTACTAGGTAAGCTTGATCCTTCTTTTGGGATCCTTTACTTGATATAGTGTCCACACCACCAAATGGCTTCTCTTGTTTCCGTCCCTAATTTGCAGGCATACAAATAATTTACAAGTCTAAGACATTCATCTAATTGATTTAATTTACTGTATACTATGTCTACTCTTAGGTTACCTTCCAAATAAATCAGCATCCTTGCCTGCATCAACTGGCAATGCATCCATTACTCTGATACTCTCTCATTTTATTTCATTGCATGACCTAAAGTAATCTTCTGGACAAGACGACAAAAAGAGCAATATAATGAATAATGAGTTCTGAGTAATGATGTGGCAGATCATTTTTATCATGGTGATGGAAGTATGTACATGATAAAAATGAATGTACACATAATTCTCTTAACGTTATTTATATATCATTGAAATATAAAACTGCATACAAGCCTTTTCTCTCACCTGCAGCTGGCCTTCTATCATATGTTTCAAGTTAGCCACATTTTGACCTTGAGACTGCGGTGTTGTTTTTGAAAGCTGAGCACGATGTGGCTGTGACTGACCTTGCCAGGTTTTGGATGCATCTTCTCTATAAACACATATGCACATACACGTCTTCAGCTGAATGTAAGGGGTAAGGGATAAATGGTTGTAATATTTTCTAAAATTCTTAAAAAAAAAAACCAACCTCTATGCAAGGATATGAAGAGCACAATAATGACTCATCACTTGTTAAACTTCCAAGTGTTTCTGGCTGCATTTAAAGAACATGTATTTCTGTCTGCTGCATGCAATCAGAATATGATTATGTGTGGTTACTGCACTTACAATGTCAATAGTTCTGTGTTGTCATACTGTAAAATGATCCCATCCACTCCCTCTTTCCAAGCATTACCTTTTTAAGTCTAAATTTCCTACCTTGAGTGTAATGATGTAAACCTCTGGTATTTCTGGTGGAAGTTTTTTTACCAGCAGACATTGTTTACACTTAAAATGTTTTCTGTCTTGATCAACATTTAATATTTAAAGCATACCCTGGATGTAGTAAGATCAAAAGGAGTACGAGTATTAAATAAATAAAATATTTGAATCTAACCATCCAATAGTATTTTTACTATCATCTAACCTTAAAGACCTGCAAGACTGGAAACACATATAATGCTCAAAAGACTCCTTTCATATACTTTCATACACTCAAACATGAAATTGAAGGGAGGGACACAAATCTCGAGAAATTTCATACATTCATATTCAAACATTTATGATTTCAAAGCATGTTTCACACTCGTCTTTGCTACTACAACACTATAAATGAAGATCGTCTGATGAATCCAATGTATTGCTCTACCTTCTGGTCATTATATGCTACCTAGACATAGGTAACTGACACCATGGCTCCAACACCAAACATAATTTGAGTATAGGAGCAAGATTTTGCAGGATTTGCTGACTATATATGCAAATCGGTAACTTTAAATTAGATAATAAACCACTGTGTTTCAGGCACTGAAATTTACAGAATATGTTGATATTATCTCTACCTACCAGAATCTGTTTATTGTTCGGACCAATAGGGTAGGTCTTTAAGGTAATAAATTCATTGTATTATTATTAATATCTTACCCATCTGATTTAAGAATATCATCAATATCATCCTCATCATTGTGACAAAGAGATCGTGCCTGAATGACTATTGGCTGCTTGCTGTGACGTGGAGAAGGACGGGGTCCTGACTGAATTAATCGGACATTGGCAACAGGAGAAAAGGGTTTCACCCCTGAAATATTAACATCTTCTACACTTTCATCCGAATCCCACTGTGTGCTGGTCCAGTCAGTTGTTGATCTGAAAGTACATGCAGATAAATGTCACAGACTACCAGCACCTTTATAACAAAAAGAATAATTGTCAAGTCTAATCCTCGGCTAGAGGGCTACATAAACTTCCTGTTGTTAAAGAAAGAGTATTATTTCAAGACAAGATCTCTTGCCAGACCTGAAAAAAATTGTTATCTCTTCTACTTAGTTCCTGATTATGAACAGCAAAGGGATGTGTGGCATCAAGTTTTTCTGTAAATCTGTTCATAAACATTTGCGAGCTTGAAAATTGTCGCAACTTTCCCTGCTAATTGCCCTAAACCTATCAACAGTATTGAGAGTGGCGTCCCTTAGCCTGGCCGGTTTGAGGGAGGCGGTTCTCCGCAATTTTTGCATTTTTAATAGTTTGCTGTGTTTTTGGTGCCCATTGGTTAGCCCGGTGCTTTTTTTTTTTTTTTCGTTTCGTCGTTGCTGTGCAAGACTATTTGACTTTTGTTTCTTCTGCGATTTCGGATTTTCCGTCGCCTTCTGGTCTTCTCTGCATAACGGTTTTTTTCTGAAGATCTTGAAGATCACACAAGTCAGTCCTTTGCTTTCAAACTTTTCATGCAGTTTTCCTCTGTTTTGTGATTTCATCATTGCTCTATTCTGCGTTGCTACTGTATGACGACGCTATGGCTTTCCGAGCTGTAGATCTGAACTCAGGGCCGTTGAGATCCAGTACGGGCCCAGGGCAGACGACTTGCTACACTGCCTGATTGTACACCAACAAGTCAGCCTTACCATCGACATCACCTCCCCACCATTGTGCAGATAACAAGACCCCGTTTTCCTGTTCTGTGAACACTGAGGACAGGCTGTTGCCACAAGATATTTCCGATACAAGAGCTTTTCTCGGAGTTTGCTTCTATGGCGGACACTAACAGTCCTTTGCGCAGCTGATACTAACACTGGCAGCTGAGAGTCTCAGCCGTTCCACGAGAAAGAAGTGCAAACTATTTGTAGTTTTGTGGTTAATAAGGGTGATCACTGTAGATCTCACGGCGACGACTCCAGATAACAAGGATCGATGACATCGGTAACATTTTGAGCATATACTGAGAACATCTTAAGACTATGAAGGAATATTATCATATTATACAACGACAAAGGGGATCGTCGCTTCACTTTATTTACTACAACTCAAGTTCGCTGTGACAGTGAGTGAATCACGCGAGAGAGATCGACATCCAGCCTGTAGATCCAGTCAGTTCGCAGAATGCAACACAAAGACACTTACATCATGCGGCTTGTAGATGTTGATCACAATCATCAGAGGGGGTCCTCGTGCAGTTTGACAGTGTGGCCTGTATCGATCAGCTATATACAGGTCACAGAGATACGACCACAGTGCATGTAGCTCAGCACTCGTCAAGAGGACTGTGGACTGTACTGCGGGGCCAAGCACCTGATGATCTAACTTTTCATTTTTGCCCATGCAAACACCTTTTTTTCCTTTTTCTGATTTGTGGTCCTGTGTTGTGAGTAGTGGTCATGCGCTTTGCAGCAGCAGATCGTTCGCTCACAACTGTGGTCCTTTTTTAGCCGTCCGACTAACTTTCCTTTTGGTTTTCTGCAGCTGCTTATGTTTTATTGGTGTACTTTTCTGTGACATTTCGGCGCATTGAGCGTTTCCCAAGGATTCGGATTTTGCGCGTTATAAGTCTCCTTCATCATCATCATCATCAACAGTTGACAGATTTGAAGGATACCTACACAAATAAGCAGGCCTAGAGTTTGTAGTGAAGAGAGACCAGTATACTGCACAAAGACTAGTCTTGCTCTCACCAGTAATCTCAAAGGGTATTACAAGAATTTATAAAAGGATCCTCAGAACAGAGAAAGGGACTTAGAAGAAGAGGGTCACTGACTCTAACTGATACTAAAACCTTTTCTTTGAACCAGCTAAGAGCTTACAAGAAGCAACCCCAAGTCCACAAGGTGTATATGCTAGGCAGCTCACTAAACACTTCATTTCTAAAATTAGTTAAGTGGATGGGGTCCTGAAATCAATATAAATAAATAAGAAAGCCTGATTTTCCTAATTTTTGTATAATCATATTAGAGAGATGCTTGTCCCTGATATAAACTGTGCTAGCCTACCAAAACTTTATAAATCCTGAACAATGCCAGTTAATCAAAATTAAACAACCCACCAACCCCACCCCAACCAAAAAAAAACCCCAAAACAAAAAAAAAACAACTAAACTTTATGTTGCCATCTACTCGTCCTGACTAATCTTACGCAGTGGACAAAGTAGTCTTGTGTGGAGATGCTGCTCGTGGCTGAGGCTGTGGCTGTGGTCGTGACTGGTTCATCCCTGGAGTGTTTTTAGGTGTATGTTGACGAGGAGACGGGGCACTGGCAGAACGAGGAGTGTAGCCAGATGTTTTGGAGTGAACACTTCCCAGCTGGCCACTCACTCTGGCAGGCCTATTTTCTTGCAAACCTAAGCCAACAATGGAACAAGATATTGGGTCAAATGGATCATCATGCCAAACATTTGTGCATGCCAAGACATAATGCAGAAATAAGATAAAGCAGAGCTCGTGATAATATGCATGTTCTACTTGGGTAGTGCTTGTTTGAACCAAGACAACCTGGACAAAAGTTGCATATTATCTACTCATTAATCTATTCGCTTATATATATTTAAATCAAATTTTGGGTTTATGTTTATTTCTAGAAAGGTTGAAAGCAATGCCAAAACAGAGCTTATAAATATTTACCTTTTGTAAAAAAATTTCTCAAAGTTATCTATTCTTTTAAAAAAAAGATGTTTTGATATGTCAATTCCACATGGGTGGTTAGTGACAGAGCTTCACCAGCCCGATTCACTGAAAAAGAATTGCTGGACTACAGAAATCCTTTCAAACTGAATAAGTTCTGTCATAGAGAATCTCTTTCTTGCAAACTACCAGCACTATATCTTTCTCTCTCTCACACATACACACAATAACATCAAGAGTCAGATTTACAAAATAAAATGTAACTACCTATTCAAAACTTTTAGGATTAAAGTTATGCTACAAACCTATGGAGCGGGACAAATATGAATCAGACCCAGGCTGTAGTACTGCTGGCATTGCACTGTGCAGCTGTTTCAAGGCCAGATCAGTAGCCTCTTTGTTGAAGCGTTCACGGAGATCCAGGAAGTTAGGGTATCTCTGGTGAATACAGACACATGACATATAGTCTTACGCATTATTTTTAAATCCACACACTTTTTCATGCAAAAACTGTTCATTCTTTTCATCGGAGCAGGAATAAATTTATCTTGAATATACTTTAGCAAGCTACATAGCAAGGCACCCAGAGTTACCAGATGTGATAGGGATCTTTGAGTTCTCAGCAGTGATAGCAGATCCCAGGCTTTAATTTTCAGTCTACAAAACACCATCTGCTAACAATGTCAAGCTGTGACATTTTGTAATGAATGTACTCTCAATCTCAAGCAAAATAACATATCTATTGAGACAGCACACCTGCAGGTAGGACTGGCGCTGAGTGTGCTGCATGCCCAGTTTATTCTGCAGCATCTGGTCTGAGATTCCTGTTGTTCCATGTGGGATGCCACACTTTTCAACTTTTTCATCCAGTAGAGTAGCAAGTTCATCACGCATGATGCCCATGGTTGGGTTCTGGCGCAGTTGCTCTAGGAACTGTGATGTTCGCAGTCCTAGGCTACTACCTCCTGAAAATCTGCAGAAAAAAATACCAGTATGACACATACTGTTCTGTCATGAGAAAAACTAATGGTAGTCGCAAACAAAAAGTTCTGACAATAACACAAAAATGAACAGTTTGCTGACATATGAACTTACCCAAGTGTGCTGCGTGGTGTCCTTAAACTACTAGTTCCTGACTTTAAAGCTGAAAATTGCAGAAAAAACCAAGCTACAACATTTTTACTCATAAATATGTATTCATAAATTAATGAGTTTATTCATATTTCATGCATTTGTTACTGTGTGCACTGCTACATGCACATACAAATTCTCTCAAGTATGTCTATTCATGCATGCTTAATAAACGCATAAAAAAATGATACCACAAAATAACCAAGTAGAATTGCTTCACGTCCATAGATACATTTGTACATAGCCAGTCATGTAAACACACTCATGCACACACACACACTTTATCTATGGTGTGGCTGGGAAAGCCAAAACATATAAGGTTTCAAGAATTCACATGCACAAAAATCGCTGGGAAAAACATTTTTTTTAATTTGAAATTATTATTCATTCTGGAACAAAGTTTTGGCAAAAGCTGTGCTTCTTGTTGAAACGGGTGTACACTTACCAGTACTTTCATTATCATCACTTGGATACATGCTCATTGCATTCTGCTGTTGCTCTGGTACCAGAACTGTTTTTACTGGAGTCTTTTCCTGGCAACAATAACTTGGTAATGTATATATACATACACAAGAGACAGTAAATTTATCATGCTTTAAACTCAGGAAAATGTCTTGTGAAGTATAAAATGGAGAGCGTATAAACAGCTTTAAGAAACTTACTATCCCCACACATTGCCCATTGTCAAGTTTACATAAATAAATATAAGACAGAGCTGCAATCTTACTATAATTAAGATCCATTAATTGCTAAAGGCCTGTGTTTAAGATTCCAACAAACAAAGGTCAATATTATTTTACATAAAAATATTGTACAGTCAGCAAGCTGTGACTGCTGGCATGCTTGTAGAAATCACAGCAATTTTAAAAGTCATCTGGTGTAATGTTGATAATAGGTCTAGTAACATTTCTGTATCAAATTTCACCAGCAACACATTAGGTAATTCCCTTTATGCAGAATTTCTTCATCTACTTAATGTCAAAAATGTGAACTGTATTATAATTGCCATGGTGTTTTAAAATCCTGTTGGCACAACTTTTTTACATAGCTTTGCTTTATCTGATGATCATATTTGGTTGTAGGGGGGAAAAACTCCCATATCTATAAAGATTCAAATATACACTTATACAAAATTTAAAGGAAAAAAGAATTTACCTGTCTTATATTCACAGTCAAAACTTGGTTCTCTACAACCTCTTGTGGTTCATGTTCCTGAAATTTCTGCAACAGTTTAATGCACGATTCTTATATACATTACTTGAATATTATTTTCTCCCACGTTCTGACCTACTGATAAATTCACAAGTTTTTACTTGCCATTAACAATGTGAAATAATTGTTTTATTGAGTATTGAACATGCTTTTAGAATACGATTGGCAAAAAATGTACAACAGTAATTTTTCAAAATATTGTTCCAGGGAATAAATAATATCAAAGGTTGTATCTTTGAACAGCTGATGGCAGAATACTGTAATGTCACATATCTGTACCTCATCATCAAAAATGTTACAATAACCTTATGAATGATTTGTTTCCAAAAATTTACTGAAACATGTATAAAACTTAATTACATTTCTCAAGGTTAGAAATGCACATGGGATACCCCAAAGAATGGACACAGTCACTAGAGATACCTTTTCCAAAAAAAAAGAAACTGCAAACAGTGCCAGAACTACAGAACCAACTCAAGTCATTCTGAAAGTAATAAAGAACCGCATAAGTACCACTCCTGAGAAACTGCTAGCAGATGAATAGGTTGGCCTCAGACCAGGCAGCACAGTTGAGCAGATCTTTAACTGCTGCATCACAAATTCATTGACTCTAGAAAAGCTTTTGAGAGACTTTGGCACAAGAAGCTGTGGCATGTGATGTGGAAGTTTAACATCAAAGAAGGTCTCGTCCAAGTCATCGAAGTGTTGAATGATAGCTTAATGAGTGCAATCCTGCTGGATAACCAAATAGGAGACCACTTTCACTTGACAGTAGGTGTACATGAAGGTTGCCCCATTACCTGTGGTGTTCAACATCTTGGAGAATATCATCCACAAAAGCTTCCAAGATTACCCCACTTCCATTTCCAGCAGTGAAAGACTAATCTGCAACCTATGTTTTTCAGACAATATTGATCTGTTAGCAGGCACTAACAAAGAACTGCAAGATCTTACCAACAAACTGACAGACAGTTCAAATGTATATGAAATGGAGACCAGCACTGATAAGAGCAAAGTCATGGTCATTGGTAATGGCAAAGCAGAGATCTACATGAACAGCTCTTGACTCAAAGAGGTAAGCAATTTTAAGTACTTGGGAGACACCTTCTCCATGATGGCAGCTCCATGACAAATATCTGCATCAGTTGCTACACTTGTAGGACACCAGCAACATCTACTTGCAACACTCAAACAATGTAAGCTGGTCAGGTTTGGTCATGTGACCTGGAACGACACCTTGTCAAAGACTGCCTTTCAAGGAACCTTGAAGGGTGGTTGACACCATGGTGACCGGAGAAATAACTGGTTTACAGATGTGATGTCAAAGTGTGGACTGCTCGTTCTGTGCAGGACCTGCTCACAATTACCCAAAACAGGTATGAGTGGCAGGCCTTGTCAACTGGCATGTCTAACTGTTCCTTCTAACGACAGGTACCAGTCAAGCGACAACTGTCTAACAGACCTTTTCTCTGGGTGATGGTGCATGCCTAGGCCGATGCCGACGGTGTTTTTTTTGCATTTCCATTTTCTCCTGCACTTTTTCTTCCACAGTCTCCAACTAAACATGTAAAGATGTAAAGCATGTCAAACATCTTATTATTGCCTAAAGTGTGGTTATTTTACTTGCACATCTTTTTCCATGTTCACTTGTTGCTTTTTATAGTATTCATCATGTGCACAAAAAACATATTTTAGATTCTATCATCATGACTAATGGCTAAGACTATTAAAATGGATCGAAAATGTATGCATTATTGAAGGATGTTTTTAACACACTAGGCCCTGCACTATCATTGTCATGTAATCTTCAGTCATTCCACATTAGTGCAAATGAGTCAAAAACTGCTCATAAAGATGAATTAAAAAGAATCAAAATTTTTTAAATGTCAAAATTACAAAAGTCCCTGTTAGTGTAATCACTACAACCTGGTATTTCAGCTGTTCACGAAGTACAGCCACCTCAGCTCTCTGCTTCTGCAGCAACTCTTTTTCTTCTTCCACATCATCTTGCATCACCCCAAGGTATGATCGCTTTGCTGCACATAGCAGAAAAAAACCAAAATACAATAGACATCAATATACATTATAAAATCAAATAGACATCAATATACATAGCAGGAAAAAACCAAAATACAGCAGACAATACTCATCATAACATCAAAATACAATAGGCATCAATCCTCATCATAAAACCAATATCTCATGCATTAATATTTTAAAAAATAATCAAGCAGCTGGAAGTAGACAAGTTCTGACAGTAAACTTATTTATAGATACATTGTACTCTTATGTATGTCCTTCAGACCAAAGTTTGTGGGTCTGAAGACAAGGCATAGCTGAATGCAGATGGGAAAACCATATCGCCTGCTTACAAGTAAACTGTAATGCACACATATTAGTCTTCTAAAGACTCTCAAGCCAACAAACCTATGCTACCAAAGATTATTTACACTCTCCTGGACCAGACATTTCATATGTTTATAGCTAGACATGCCTATTTGAAAAGCTTTTTGAATCTAAAAGTGAGACTGGACAAATAGCATATATTTAAATCTAAATAAAATTAAAATATCCTAATTATGACTGACAAGTCTATATGACAAATACACAGTTTCCTACCTCCATATCGTTCTTCCAGTTCTCTCAGGGCTTGTTCAGAAGCCACATACTTTTCGTTCACCTCCTTAAGTTCTCTGAGAAACACATCTTTTATTTCCTCTATTTGACGCTGAAAGGAGACATGTAAAGTGTCAATGTTCCCCGCATGACCGAGGAAAACCCATCACATTTCAAGCTGTAAGTCAGTCTTGTATTGCCATTAAAGCTTTCTCTTTCAGCCAACATATTATCACATGTCATTTCAATCACTGATCAGATCAAATCATGATAGCAAATTTTACTTCAAGCACACAAGAGCTTTCTGTAGTGTTATTGTTCCAAAGATGGTCCTCCTAATCAATAGGTGTATACTGATTCACTATACACATTGTTTGTTGGGTTGTTTTTGTTAGCTTTTTTTGGTGGAGAGGTGGGTGAGTGAGAGAACTCTAAAGCAAGACTTGGAGGTCATGACCTTTGATAATTTTAAGATTATTCTCCATATGAGGCACATCAAGATTTACAAAATTCCACAAACACACGCACTCTCTCTCTCTCTCACACACACTCAAGCAGTACTGTGCTCTGACAAATAGTTCTGTATAAAAGCAGTAGTTTAATTACATCTTGTCTGAAGCAGAGAACTTTACATCAAGGCGTATACTATTATTTCAAAAATCTTTCAGCAGGTCTAGTAAATTTGTATGCATTTACTAAATACTAGTCCTGTATGTCTTGGTAATAAGCTCACCCTATGTAGTTCTGATTGCTGTTCTGTTGCAGCTTCAAGCCTGTCAGCCATCATTGGGCCGATCTTGTCCTCCTGAGAAAGTAATTATGCTATCTCAATTTCTGAGTGATATATATATGTAAGAGATCAGAAACATTCCTGTTGTTCTCTTAAGATAATCGCTTTTCAAATATATGCAGTGGAACTTGGGGGTTGGGGTGGAGGGGGCAAACAATTATAATACTGGAGGAGAGTAGGCAATGTTTGAACTGAATGGCAGGAATTTCCCTAATGTAATATCTGAGGTACAACTGTCAGAGATATTTCATCTGAACTTGTAGCGTCGAAGACCATGCTAAGTGAGACTGATGGGAAAAATTAAGTGTTACACCACAAGTATTATTTTATAATACAGCCAGGAAAATGAAAATACGTGAATATTATTTTTTCTAAATTTTTGCCATCATCATTGAAAAAGTCATGACAACTAAACAAATGATCAGGTTTTTCAAAGTAAAATGTCTCTTAGAAGATACAGCTCACTTTGCTGCGAAGAGATGCTAGCATTCGTCGCTCTTCTTCTAGCTGGGCTTCTGTGGCATGCAGTCTTGCTTTGATGTGACTTAATTCAGCATCCATTTGAGGGTTGTTGGCGATGCTATCACCCACTCCTTGGTCAGGGCTGGATGCTTTGGAGGGATCACCCGAACCCAAAACAGACCCAGCATTAGATCCATGACGTCTTGAGATATGTGCTTGTAGAAATGGGGTATTCAGGAAGGCTTTGGGACAATATGGACACTGGAAGTATGCAGATGTATATGCATGAACACACACACACACAAACATAAATACATCAACATACCATCCACCCAAACACACATACACAAAATGTATCATTTAAACACAAATACACAACTAATTTGACTAATTACTCTGATATGAAGTAATCCTAGTAGTGCATGAGATATTGAAAAATAATTATATGTTGCATTTTTAGCTGGTTTAACTGTTAAGTAACTTTAAGCAAGTATTAAAATGAAAAAATATAAATAATCTATGAATAATTATTTTAAGGATATTAAAAGTAAATAATGTTTTGTCTGTGTATCCATGGGTAATATGTTCCAAGATTGTGAGATTGTATATAAAAAACCATATACAGGAGGTCCTCGGGTTACGTGAGTCCTGATTTACGATGTTTCGTGGTTACGACACATCTATTTACTGTATAAAGCCTTGTTTTGACTTAAGTGGTTTTGCGTCGTAAACGTCATAACGCCAACTTCGTGTTTGGTGTGCGAGGCGGAAGAATACATGGTTACGCGGCTTTTTGTCTTTTGATAATTACTGTGTTAGGATAGGTAATAGGATAGGATAAGTGCTTACAGTATGTTATTTATGCACAGCATGTACTTATGTTCCGACTTAAGTGAAAATCGGTTTACAACACGATGTAGGTATGGAACAATGTCGTAAGTCAAGGACCCCCTGTATAATGCAATATTTGTGTAGCATGGATAGATACAGTAACATTTAACTTATTTAACATTTAACTGGGTAACATACGGACGATTGATGCAACTGAGCTGTAGCTATAAGACATTCATATCTGTAGGTATGAACAGTAGAGCTAAATGATAAACTATACAGTAAGACATTACCAGCAATAAATAATAATAAAATGTATTCTTTCTCTTGCAAGGATGTGCAAATATGGGAACAAAGGAAGATTGGTTACATAATGGGCACATTTGGACTGGTGGATTTCACCATGTTATGGAATGTTCCCCCTCGCTGCATATTTTGAAACTTTGAACAGTTTATCTCTTTAAACTTTCTTTTCTTTGAGTGAGGAAGGGGAAGGAGCCACAATATGCAGCAGATGCTGAATTGGTGGATATGGGGGAAAGACAGCGTATTTATTTTTTATAAGTAAATACAAACAAATAAAATCTCCCTAAAAAATCATGGCATCCTGAAAGAAGCATAAGATTAGATTTCGGATTATAAAATTGTGAAACTGACCTTGTTATAACTGCCAGCTCCCGCATGCATTAGCTGTTGTTGTGCAATCAGCAACTTCTTACGTTTATGACTCTCTCGCTTTACTTCTACAAGCTCCTTTCTCAAAGTCTCCAATTCTTGTTTCACTTTGTCTTGTTCCTGTAAAATACAGGTCACCATTTAGGGAATATCCTAGAACTTAAACAAGCTAGAAACCAGAGAAATGGATTGAAGAAACAAATCATTGAGTGATGTCTATGGCTTGAGGGTAACTCCTTTCCCCCACTTTTTCATATTTGTCCGTTGATCTGCATGAAGTTTTGTGTCTAATGTTCATCAGTTCATTTGTTACGATATTTGCTACATTTCTGGATGAATGTCTAAGTCTGCGCCACTTTTCATCTTTTCCTGTACCATATTATTTCTACTGTCACATCTGCACCATCTTGCCATTGCTTAGATTTTAGATCTGCATATCGGCAGTGTTGACTTCAAACTCTGCCTTCCTCCAGCTGCTTCAACATGTGTGGTAAGGTTGAAAACAGACGTGGCCTAAGTAAAACTGACACGATGAAATAATACCAAAAGATGGGGAAAATGGTACAAAAATTAAAGATGGCCTATGTGTTCTATGAAAACATTACAACCAACTATTAAAAACCTTACTAATTTAATTCTGCTTTCAAGTTATAGTCGCTGCAATACAGACATCAGCAAACTCACCTCTTCTGTTTTCCTTGCTCTTTCTTCCATGGTAGTACAAAGACCAGCCAAGTACTCTTGAGAATACTGCGGCAAAGTAATAAGACACTGTTTATTGAAAAAAGTATTCCCATAGAAATTAAACAAAGTGAAAACATAAATTGCCATGGCTGAACGCAAAAATAAAATGCATGCTGGGCAAAAGCTTTCTATAAAAAAGTCTTCTACAACTGTGTCATTTACTAAATACAAGTATCTTAGTCTTGAAAATGTACATTTGTGACTGATAAACAACTGGTTATGCTGGTAATGGTAATGGGACAGTTCCACATAATTCCTCAATTCCAGAACTGACAACTGTATGCTGTTAGCATTTTATCATAAATATGCGGTGTTTTTTGTGTAAAGCACTTTGAGTTCACCTTAATGATGGAGAAAGGTGCTATAGAAATCAACATTATTATTATTACTCACCAATAAATATTCTATAGTAAGCTGGGCAAGTTTGAACAGCTTTAAGAAGTTTGGATCCACTGTCCTTACATCCTGGGAAAAAAAAAATTAAAAACCTCCATCATGTGATGGACTTTACAAGATCCAAGATTTAGTCTGATGATTGTGCTCTTTTGGTTAGCTGGAAAAGGCTGAATATCTTGAGTGCAAGGGAAATTCTGAACATACTAAAGGAAATTCAAAACACATTCATGGCAAAAGTGAATCATGGTATTTTGTGGTAACTGAGATGATTCAAACTTTAAATTTAAAAACATTTCTCACCTACAAAACCCTTCATTGTTCAATGTGTCTTCATGACTAGTTTTTTGTATATTTCCTTTTCATAAGAATGTCTGCTTTGTGTCATCCTGCATCTTGCTCTATGAATATTTGTAGCTTACTTCACTGATGTTTCCTTGGTACAGGATTGTTCTCTGCTCTAAACTGTGTTGCCCCTAGAAGTTTATTCAAAACTTAAAACAAGATGTTCAGACTAACCTCTCTCCACCTCCCCACGTCTATCCCTCCCTCTCTTCCCTCTTTGTTTTCACATTTTGCAATACTACTGCACTTGTTTGCAACTATACTATGGTACGAGATTGCAACTACACTACTGTACTTGTCTGCAATTATACTAGTTACTACTGACCTTCTTTGCAACTAGTGTACTTGTTTGCAACTATACTGCACTTGTTTGCAACTATACTGCACTTGTTTGCAACTATACTACTGTATTTGTTTCTCAAGTCATTCTTTTGTTCAAATGTGCTAAGCTCACTGCAAGTCAGGCAAACATAAGTGATAATTATTACTACTACTTACCAACTCTGACTCAATACTGCAAAAGGTCACATTCATAATGTTTTCTTGAAGAACAGCAAAGTCGAGAGTTCTTGAAATTTGTTCCACATCGACAGCAGCAATCTTACGCCAGTCAACGCGTTCAAACCGTTTTCGAAATGCAAAGCCACCATTTTTGGGTATATAATTGTAGCCATTGTTATGTGGATATGGCATATGCTGGCCTCCTTGAGGAAGGTGTGGTGAAAACAAATACTGTGTTGCCATGGTGATGACACCCACACACCTGGAAATAAAATATTTGTAAGAACTATTTATATCAGATCACGTTTTAAATATAATAATAATAACTGAATTAGTAAAGCACATTTCCCTGTATGGATGCAAGCTCAATGTGCTGCACATGAACAATTACAAATGAACTGAGTCAACCATACAATAGTGGCAGCAAAATAACAAATAACAAATAAAAACTAGTAATATTTAAAGAGCTGTGGAGTAAGTGGAACAAAACTCTTGACTGTACAGGATATCTCTTAAAGAGATGGGTTTTGAAGCAAGATTTGAAGGATGGGAACATAAAAGTTTGAAAACAAACAGAAGGTTAATTTCAAACAGTGGAGCCTGAGATGGAAAAGAAATGTTTTAATTTTTCTCATTTGGTGTGTGGCACAAAGAGAAGGGCAACATAAGCAGTCCAAAGAGATCGACAAGGATAATCTTAATTACTGATATACTGAGGAAAGGCCATGAAGATAATGGCAGCACAGTCTGGTCAACTTGTAATAAATATCAGCTCCCACTGGCAGTTAGTGAAGCCTACAGAGACCATGATCTGCTTTTACCTGTAGAAGACAGTATGAGCAGCATAATTACGAACTCTATAAAGTTTGCCCAGCAGGCAGTTAGGGAGATCGACAAGAGAGAGATGCAGTAATCCAGCTAGGATAATGCAAAAGTAGACATGATGTTTTTGGCAGCAGAAACTGACAGGAGCAGATATGACTTATCCCACGAAGCTTAAGGTGGACACAGATTGCATTGATGTGAAATGCAAGAGATTATGATGTGGCCTATAATCTGAAACGAATTTCGGCTTGATAAACATTGTTCTAGCTTCTTATTGGTAGTCAAATCTTTACAGAAATGATCAAGCACTTTGTAATCTCCCTGTAATGCAGAGAAATTTCTCAGTAGACTGTGAAGACCCTTTATCATGATGATGACAATACTATAATAATCATAATAAATGCAGGTGAACCCAATGGATTGTGCATGAAAGACTACAAAAGAACCCATTGTCAACAATAAAACAGAAGAACACAAGCATCAATAAATAGATGACACCATGACAAACATAAATGAAGTATATAGATGAAGACTAAAAACAGAGGAGTAAGTATTAGAGTTCACTTAATTATTAAAGATGTTTCTTAAAGAGGTGGAATTTTTGGCTTGGCTTGAAAGCTTCGACTGTAGAAACAGTATAAAAAGAGAGGGGCAGAAAATGAAACCTCAAACCTGTAATCAGTGGAAGAGAAGGGGTATTAAATGATCTGTTTTTTGCTTATGGAAGACAATATGGAATGCATTATTTTGATCCCTTTGAAGTTTGTCCACTAGGCATTTAGGAAGATCGATGAGTACTAATCCAATAATCCTGCAGGGGCAATACAAAAGCAAACAGCTGTTTGGTGGCAGAAACTCATACTATAAAGCTTAAGGTACATGAACTTACAGACTGCACTGATGTGAGATTCATGAGACATTGATGCGTCGATGATAACACCAAGATCCCTGGAAGTCTAAGAAAGAGATATGTTCACACAAGAGAGAGAGAAGTAGCAGAAAACTTTTGCAGAAGCTTTTGGGATGACCTCGGTTTTGTCATAATTCCTTTTCAGTTTGTTGGTGGACATCCAAGGCCTTCATTAAAATACTATGAAATGCATCACAAGTGATCAGTCTCTATTTCTATACTTTACTTTACTGCACATTCCTTACTTTTAATAACAACTTTTAACCAGGTTCTGCGGGAAAAAAGGAGCCTGACTGAACCAGTCACACAGCATACGTAGCATTTAAGCAGTATGTAATACAAGTTCATTATAAAGGGATAACCTTTATTATTTTATATATTATCTCGTTACTTCTACAAAAATAATCTCAAGCAGAATTATTTAATTTATTGCACTCACAAGGACGAAATGTAGCTTCTTATAGTTTTCGCTTCGCGGTTGTCAACTCAAACCAACGCCATGTTAGATTCTTTTAAAGCATGATGGGTATGTGCACGGATTTCCACAGAGACTTTGTGTATTCCTCAAAATATAAAATGACAACTTGTTATGGATTTTTATTTTTCTAGATTTCGCTAATTTACTCTAATATATTATTTTAGTGCAGTTTGTATTGTACACGTAATCACATTTGTAGTGAAGATTAAGTTTGACCCGGAAATACAACTTTAGCCAATCTATTATGACCACGATATGGTGGTGTTGCAGGTGTGCAAAGAAAAGGATACGACTTCATTTGTAAGCAATGTGCTGACGGTAAAATTTGAAAGCATGAGATTATCATTCACAGCTGACTGGAGCCAAGCCATGCGGTCCTTATGGCTATTTTTACTGACTTTGGACATCTACTGTTTTGATGGTAAATTATTTTGTTTAAATTGATCACCAAACATTACTAGAAATAGTTTAGTCGTCATCATCAAAGTATGTTTGCTTAGATACCAATTCTTGATGTTTAAATCAGCGTCAGTATTTTGTAATGTGATGTGGACATTAACGTAAAATGTTATAGGTGATAAGACGAAGATTCTTTTCGTTCTCAACTTTAGTGAGGATTATCTGTGTCAGCTATGTTTCGTACTCGACGATCGAAGTCCTGATGAAAAGTAAAATAAGATTTATGAATACGATACATTTAAATATTTACTATTTATGATTTCCCTGATAGGGAAATTAAAGAAAACACTGTATACTTTTTTCTCCAATTTGATCATTGTTATACTGTCTTATGCTATCTACAACAGAGGATTTAGTGCACTTCTAATGTTGGAATCAACAGAGACAGTATCAGTACGTGCCATATTTTAAGTTTGCTTCATTGGCAGTCAGTATACTATAAATGTGTGTTAAAGTGTTAAGCTTAAAGTGCTGGTTTGCACAATGCACCCTACAGTATAACTCCTGACTTTTGACGACCTGTCAATGTCAGCTGTTGGAGATGATCCAACCAAACAATGCTTACACCAGAAGTTTGCTTCTGTGGTAGCTTTAATAATAGTGATAATACAGTGTATTTATGCAGAGCCTTTTTCACAGAACCAAAACTGGGTTCAAAGCATTTTATATAAAATTTATAAATGCATGAGCACACCTTTTTAGGATAATCATCAAATGCACCATCATACATAAACATCCACAGAACACATAAACATACATGCAAGTACTTATTAGAAGTTGAATGCTTTCCAGGTCTTTATGGGTAGGATAGTCAGATTTTGCTGGGACTTCTATGGGATGACCTGATAGTTTGTTAAAATAGCTGTATTCAGTGCACTTATCAGTGAAACAATGCTTAGTGTAATACGACATGGGATTAGAGAACCTGGCTTAATGCTAATTTTTAAAGTTTTTAAGGAACCTGTCTTTGAGAGACATCTTACACTTATGTTTACCAGCTTAATCTTTCTGTTGTTAACAGCTGGGGTTGGAGCAGACCAGAGTGAAGTTGAGCAGCATCTAGAAATGGGAAAAAAATTGCTTGCAGCTGGACAGCTGGCAGATGCCCTTTCTCATTACCATGCTGCAGTAGGTAAGTTACCTCAAATTCAAACTTTAAACTGAACTGAAGAATTTTGAAATGTGCAAAAAAAAAACCAAGCTGGTGAAACAGTTAACATTCGAATTAGTTGTGAACTGTACTATGAGAAAGTTATTTTTAAAAGTTTTGTAAATCTAGTGACTTAAAGATTACTCAGATTATGTCATATCAGCCTGTCACTTCTATGTTGCTGATATTAAAATTGTACCTTTGGCAGTTAGTTCTAGACATGTTGAAAAGAAGGAATTTGATATTTAAGAAACCTTACAAAAATAAATTATAAATTTAAATCTTGATTAATTTGTAGGCAATATGTTGAGCATAAGGAGAATAATTTTCTTTAAGAGATGTATGAGAGTCAGATATTGATCACTTTCTGCTGTCATTAAATTTAAAATTTGAATATGCTTGCAAATATTATGTGATAACTATATATTCTTAAAAGGATTTTTAAAACATGAGTTTGCCCTAATAATGTAAATTTGTGTTTAAGCTGTAAGTTGATGACTAGAATCATGTTTATTTCAGATGGTGATCCCAAGAACTATCTGACCTACTTTAAAAGAGCTACAGTATACTTAGCACTGGGCAAGCCTCGGTCAGCCCTTCCTGATCTAAATAAAGTATTGGAGCTTCGTCCAGAATTCACTGCTGTAGGTATTTTAAGGGTCGTAAATATATTTTTATGCACAAAACCAGCAGAATATATATTCTGATTAAAATTTTCATAGATTTGGATATAAAATTGCTATCCTAAGTTTCTATGAGCTTTCATTGCTAGAACATAAGAAAGTGCTTGAGCAGATGCACACAAGAAAAGACATGCTTTGGAATTGCTTAGTTTGTAGAATTACTTGTAAATGTATATGGAAACTATATTGTAAGCATTATAAACCTATATGCAAGATTTATGAAAGACGTGTTGTAAGAAGATGATAATACACAAGTGTTTGTATACTGCAGATACCTGGAATCTGTGTTTTATACACTATGTACATTTTTATCTACAGGCTCGTGTGCAGAGGGGCAATATACTGCTGAAACAGGGAAACCTTAAAGAAGCACTAGAAGACTTTCAGGAAGCTGTTAGTTTATATATTTGTCATACATTACAAATCATGACACTAATTAAGAAATATTAGTAATAAATATGTGCATTGATGAGATTTATATGAATAAACTGGTATTTGTCTTGTCCTTTAATGAGTAACTCTGTGTAATGTAGCTATTAAACATATTTTACATTTATTCCTTGTGCTCATTTGAAACTAATGACTCCTGCATTATGAACACTTGAGGAGATAATGACTTTGTCTTACTTATGCAGATGAGAACATTTAACATTAAACATTTTTTGTCGTCAAGGTATTTAAAGGCAAATAGTTTTACTGGTTGGATACTTTTAATGCAGGTGCGGCAAGAACCAGCAAATGTGGAGGCACTGGAGAAATCCAATTTAATCTATCCACTTCAGCAAGAGATTGACAATGCCAAACTCTTGTTTAGATCAGGCCATTATGGAGAGGTCATCGAAATATTAGGACGTGTTGTCGAGGTATCATGTTTGTTGTCCATCATTTTATTTGAGTTTAAGGAAACTGTCAGTGTTAGATAACGTTCTTCCATCATTCTCTAAAAATGATGTGGGATAAAGATGACTTCCAAATTTTTTTAGTTAAGTTTAGAAACATTCAAGCATTTGCCTTTTTCACCCCAATTTGTGCCAGGAAAGATCTGTTGGAAGTCTTCACTTTTTGTTTTCTTGTGTTTATGTGGTCAGCTTTTGTTGATAGGCATGATAGCTGGTAGATCTCAGTTGGTTAATAAACATTTTTCAAATGACTAGGCTTAGTTCCTTATCATATTTCAAACTTATGAGCTGATATATCCCCTCCATTAGTAAAATATTAAATTGATATTATCCCTTGTGTGTGGGATGAGGTCAGAACTATATTTTTTCTGGCATTTGTCCCGCTCATATTTGGCTTATATTAAATCTGTACTTCACCCAGAGAGAGGTTGATATTGTGTATAAGATAAATCTCATCCTTTCTTTTACAGTACTGTCCGTGGGCTTCAGAACTACGTGAGATGCGAGTAGACAGCTATATTGCAGTAGGAGAGCTCTTTAAAGCAACAGGAGAGCTGAGAACAACAGTCAAACTTATACCAGACAATACAAAAGGATATTTGCGGCTAAGTCTCCTGCACTACCAAATGGGAGAAGAAGAAGATTCTCTCTTGTAAGGATTCCTTGTGTGAATCGCATTTCTTTCTTAATGTCCCGGCACTTTGCTTAGTTGCTGACATGGCATAAACCTCAACCAATTGCTGCAGCTTGACACGGAGCCTCTTTTTAATGCCTTGCTTTGGGCATGACTCATTTGTGTTTGCATACTCATTGGATTTTTATAGACATTATGGTGGATCAAAATCTCATGCACCAAAGACCTTGCAATAATGTTGTTTGAGGAAGAATTACCGTGCTATAGTAGACAACCTCTGGTTCCATCATGGTGATGTGGGTTCGGTGCTTTTGGTACTGTTGGTGCTTTTTTTTTTTTAATTTTACAGTCATTTTAGCTGCTTAATGCAATTAACAACAGGTATATATAAATATTGGGCCTTGATTTTTGTGTCTGATTATATTGATTTAGTTGTAGTCCACACTGCAGATCGCAAATGAATGGACTCTTAAGTGTTTGTCTTCTTAGCTGAAATTTGCTATTGTTCATTTGATTAATATATTTAATTTCTGTGCTAATAGGAATAATTTCCCTCATTTACATTAAAATATACCTTTTAATGCATTTCTGTGACCACTTTTCTCTTGATTCTGCAGACAGATCCGTGAGTGCCTTAAACTGGATCCAGACCATAAGGAATGTTTTGCCCATTACAAAAAAGTGAAAAAGTTGGGAAAACAGTTGTCTTTAGCCAACGAAATGCGAAATAATGGACAGTATGAAGAATGTGTGGAGAAGAGTCAACAGATCCTCCAGACAGAACCAAACATAGATTCTTATAGTCTCAGAGCTTTATCCTTCATGTGTCATTGCTACTCAAAGGTATGACTGACAGTGGGGTGAAAAATCTGACAGCATATCACTTCTGTCAAGTTAACAACGTATAGATTGCATACATCACAGCTTATAAATAATTACCCTACCCCACAACCACCCAAAACTCAAACTTACATACACTTTAAAGACCATTAAATTTTATATTTTCTTTTTCATCACTTCTTCATTTTTAATTATCTTTTTATGAGTGTGTGGAGAAACAAGAATGTCTTGATTTGTTTCAGCTGGGCAGTGTAAAAGAGGCATTAAATGCTTGCAACAATGTTCTACAACGAGATTCAGAAAATCTTGATGCTTTAATAGACAGAGCAGAAGCACATATAGCAGATGAAGATTATGATAAAGGTAAGCTGTTTTTAATACACCACCCCCACACCCCATCCCACCAAAGGGAAAAAAGCTTTTGCATGGTAGTTTATTGTCAATTCTTTCTTTGAGATTTTGCAGATGACATGATGTTGAGCCCCTCCCAGTTATTTGGTACAGTTGAGTGCAGGTTGAAAAAAAGTTATGTTATAAATCAAATGTAAAAGGCCAGACTTTCCAGCTATTGTAAGATTTCTGGCTGCAGTTGTGAGGTATCAATAAAATTTGGCTTTAAGAAACTTACCTAGATGTAAACAGAAATTGACCAAAATTTCTATGATTCTTGAACTTATTTGTTTTATTGTGTTTTCTGGTTTTGTTATTTTTGACAGCTTTAAGTGACTATCAGAGAGCCAACGAAATTGATCCAGATTCCAGAAGAGTTCGGGAAGGCCTCAGCAAGGTACAGAAACTACAGAAACAAGCAAAGAAGAGAGATTACTACAAGATTTTAGGTGTCAAAAGGTAATAATAATAAATGCAAAATTTGTAAAGCACATACACTCCTCAGTAGCCTGCTCTTATCTCTTGAACAGACAAGTGTTATTGCTATTTGTTCAGAATTTGGGAACTGGTATTTTGTTGGAGCTCAACCCAGTCCTGTGGTAGAAGAAAATTGCGCCCTTAATGAGACCCTTATCCCACTCAGTGCTGTGTTGGTATCTTGCTGTGCGCTTGCAGCATTTTTGCATCCTCTTCAAGTGAAACTAACATCCTTTAAGTCTTTCCCAGATCTCCCTGCATTACTTTTTTTAAAAAGAAGCTTTTTTCCTCATTTCAGGACAGCAAGAAAAAAAGAAATATTAAAGGCATACCGTAAGTTGGCTGTTTTGTGGCATCCAGATAAGCATGAGGGAGATGATAAAGAAAAGGCTCAAAAAATGTTTATGGATATTGCAGCAGCCAAGGAGGTTCTTACAGATCCAGGTATGTTAACTTTTTTAAACACACTTGTCATATTTTACATCAAAGGTTGATCCATTTGCTGTGTGCATAATTTTTTTATTATTATTTTTTTATCTTTGATCTTAAAGAATGTTTTTGCAGTTGAATTATTTTGACATAAACATTTTCACACTTATTCCACTTTATACATGCATAAATATCAATAAGTTTACCAAGTAAAAGGAAGAATTCTAACTGATTGCTATATACATAATTTATATTACAAACAAGTTTATCATTTTTTTATAACATTTATGTAAACAGCAACACATGCTGTAAAGCAAGGTAACACAATTAGGGCACTTCGAAACATTATCCGTAATGAATCTTCTTCTTGTTGTAGAGATGCGCAAGCGGTATGACATGGGAGAAGATCCCTTAGATCCAGAACAACAGCAGGGTGGAGGTGGACCTCATGGCCATCCGTTCTTCTTCCAGGGATTTAATCCATTTGGTTCAGGCGGTGGATTTAACTTCAAATTTAACTTCAACTAATTAAAATGGCATGGATCCTGTTACTTCATGACTAAGAACATCTGCAGTAGTATTTATTTATAGGCACAATTATTTCAGCAAGTGAACTACTCGCTGTGATCTGGCCTTAGCTGCTGGCACTGCTTAAAACTCAACTAACCAACCAGTAAGTGAACTAGACTGAAAGCATTTGTGTTAGATATTTACTTTTTTCCTTTAGTTTAATCTACACATTTAATAGCAAAGTGCTTCTATAGATGAATTTTATTATGTCACATGTGAGTGAGCCTCTTGTGTATATTACATCAATCCTTCACCATAATTCTTCCATGTGGATATTGCAAAGTTCTTTACATAAAAGCAATCTGATTTTTAAACATTATTAGGCCCACATTTTTTATTAGGTAAAATAGTAAGCAAATGATATTTCTGTCAGCTTTAAATCTTCACACCATTTTTTTCTAGTATATGTTGCTGTCAGAATCAGTACTTTTCTAGATTTGAGTTCTCTCTTGTAAGCAGAAATGAAAAGTCGTACTGAATGAAATGATTATGGATTGCAAGTTTATTGTAAAATTGAGATTTGGATTTTAATATCCAAACTCAGGAATCCTATTTAATGTTTTGAACCCAAGGAATTCAGTGCTTATGCCGCAGGGGTGTCAAACACCCAGCCCGCCATGAAATTTTACCTCCCCACGAAAGAATTTTAGTTAATCATTGTTAATGGCCCGGCGACATTTAGAAGGCAAACAACAGAAAGTTCACGTTGAGCAAAGCAAGCGATGGGATGAGTTTCATGAAGTTTGTATAGACCACCAACAGCACACTGGTCTAGTTACCACCGCTCCTGTTACTGACCTGAAGGGATGGGACAAACTTGTTGCACTTACAACAGATGGAGCGCCAGTGATGTGCGGCCCACATAGTGGACTAGTTGCATGGATGCTGTCACATATCCAAGAAAATTGTAGTGGGGAGTTGATAGCATATCACTGCATAATACACCAAGAATCGTTGTGTGCTCAAGTCCTCAACATGGAGCATGTAATGAGCACTGTAACACAAACTGTCAACTTCATCAGAGCCAAACGGTTCAATCCAGTCCTTTGTGCAGGAAATAGATTCACAGTGGGGCTGCAGGCAGTATCACACAGAAGTCCGGTTGCTAAGTCGGGGCAAAGTTCTCACTCGAGTTTTTCAGCTGATTGGGGAAATCTATCAGTACGTGGACAGCAGAGGAAAAGACTCCACTGTCTTGCAGGATGAAAAGTGGAAATGTGAGTTGGCATTTCTGTCTGACATAACCACTCATCTCAGCGCCTTGAACATGCAGCTCCAGGGACGGGGCCACTTGATAACGGACATGCATGATGCAGTGAAGGCATTTCAAGTGAAGTTGTTCTTATGGGAAACACAAATGAACCAAATCAACTTGTTTCACTTTCCTTGCTGCAAAACAGTGATGGACGAAGTCAGCGCCAAGTGTTCCCAAATGCACATTTTGCTGAGAAACTGAACTCACTTCGTGCTGAGTTTAACCGCTGTTTCAGTGACTTTGAGGTGCAGAAAAACACAGTTCACTCATTCCCTCCCACAAACGATGCCCAAGCTTCGTCTACATGGGGCTCGGATCTTGAGCATGTTTGGCAGCACATATTTGTGTGAGCAACTTTCTCTGTGATGAAGATCAACAAAACATCACACAGGAGTTGTCTTACTGATGTACACTTGCAGTCCATCCTGAGAATCTCCACAACACAGAAACTTACTCTAAATATAAACGAACTTGTTGCCAAGAAAAGATGTCAAGCGTCCACTTCTGACAAAGTAAATTAAGAAGAAAAACTGCTAAGCCTTGGTTTGTTATTACTTTAATTTTGTTTTAATGTATGATTTTGTTTACACATTAATAACAAAAAGTTTAGTTTTCTACTGTTCAGTAAAAAGTTATTGGACTTAAATAATAACCTTCGGTCCGCCACCTTGTGTATGATGGGAGATTTGGCCCCCTGTGTAATTGAGTTTGACACCCCTGGCTTATGGAGTAGCGTGGATTAAGAAAAAGAAAAATTTCTGCAGAGCAATCGAAGATCAGACAGTTTTAGATGTTTATACAGTGTAATTTTAAATATTTTATTATAGCTATTCAGACTGATGAGGCTTTTTTGTGCTTCATTCTCTGTGCTGTTTGCTGAAGTCTTAAACTAATATGTGACATAAAATTTCTTTGGGCTAAATAGTGTTTAATGACAGAAAAAAAAACTTATATCTATTTTTGTGTTTACTGAATTTTGAGGATACCTTTGTAAATGTGTGAATGCATGTGAAGTTGAGTATGCAAGCTTGTATGCATTGTGCTGGTGTGTAAGCTGGGTTGCATGTTTCTTTTGTCTGAAATGAAATGGGTGAGGATTAAGTAGAGTACATTTCAGTCAACCAGTGCAACACATTCTCTTAAATCAGAGATGAAAATTGCTGTATGAATCTACTGATGTTTGAACGTAATTAGCTATGGTCAGTACTTTGCAAAGGATGGGCCATGTTAACCTCACAATGTAATATGCTTTCTCTGTTGGCGGAATTTGCCCATGTTCAGGTGCTGCTAAGCAGCATTACAATAGAATAAGATGCAGATCATTTTGGAGGTCTCATGTTCATGGTTGATGCCTGTATTTTGTCATTATGTGTGTGTCTTCTCAGTCCTTCTGCATATTCAGATGTGTAAGGTGCAAAATGTTCTTATGAGCTGTTTGCTAGTGTGACAATCCACAAAACAGTGGAATGTGATGAAACTTACTAAGAGAAATTTAAATCTATTGCATGTGCAATGATACATTGTTTATACTTGTTAATGACATTAAATGAATTGGTTTGCAGTGTGTCTCTGTGTGTGTGAGAGAACGCGTCTCAGATGAAACGCTCTAGTGCCAACCCAAACTTATCAAAGATAAATTCGTTGCACTGAACTTGGTGGATTGTGATGTAGATATCCTCGCTGGCAACATTAAAGATGTCAACAGCCCATGCAGTGCCAGGGGGACAAAAGAAGCAATCCTGGATCAAGAACGACATTCTAGACTGCTGTAACCGAAATGGGGCTTTGATGATGGAAATAGCAACCCGAAAGCAGCTTCCCAAGTACAAAGAATTGGATTGTGACATCAAGAAAGGAGAGAGGCAGCTGGGGATGGTCATTGCTAGACTACAGAGGAGGGCATAGCACAAGGCGACATCTAAAAGACCTAACAATTAGTGAAGACCACAAAGTCAACTCCTCAGAAAGCACTGCAGTACTCAATCGATGGACTGAATATTGTAAAGAACCTACGTACAGCTTCCGGTTTTACGAGAAGAGACCCGTTGCCGTCGTGCTTTTTTAGGGAACTCTACCAAAGGTCATGAGATCTCTGCCTTCATACGGTAGACCGTCAGCTGGGTGGCACTCGAGACCACGAGCTATGACGTCAACACATGTAAAGCATGGAGAGTAGGCAACCGATAGCGCACGTCCTTAGTCAAAATGTAAAAAGACTTTTCTTGCATCGCGCCCTCTTGCCTTGAGAACACTGTCTCTAAGATATGTCGTTTTCTTCTGCAGGAAAAGCTAAGATACACTGCACTTTGTTTTGTAACAGTATTTTTATTTGTTTCCATGCTTTTTTTTATTTTATAAGCAAATACACGCCTTATCTTCAGCCCCACTTACTACCTACGTATACCCGCGGTAACAGAACGAACGTACACTTACCTTGCACACGCACGACGTATTGACCACACAACACAACGCTCGACGAATCCCCGCAGATAAGGATGAAGAGATTTGTAGGGAAATCAAATCGATGAGGCACAAGTTCAGAAGAATGTCGCTAGGAGAGTTATAAGGAAGATGGACAGAGACCGTTGTTTTCCCGCTCATTTAATTGGTCATTCTTGAAAACAACTGCTTTTCTCTTATATACGACGGTTGTTTTCTGCTTCAGGTGACTTTGAGCAAATGACGCACACAAGACACCATTCGTACACGAAACAATTCACGTATGACATACATTGTGTGAATTCACTGGTGACATACAGATGGGTGCGACAAGTCTGATCTTTTTGTCATTTTCACGTATTTATACTGACCAGTGCACTTACGTTCTTACACTTACAGCTCTAAAATGTTCACCTCATGCAGTGTTGTACTTGTACATCCTACAGTTGTGTACACTTTCCTGTATTATGTTATTAAACTTAATGTTAATATTCTCA
Source organism: Pomacea maculata (assembly GCA_004794325.1). Classification (NCBI taxonomy): domain Eukaryota; kingdom Metazoa; phylum Mollusca; class Gastropoda; order Architaenioglossa; family Ampullariidae; genus Pomacea; species Pomacea maculata. Next base: position 248,817 of record SRHC01002515.1, read on the forward strand.
GTTGAATTATATAATTTGTAAGCATATATGCAATAGGAAAAAATAAACGATTACAATTACTGAATTGCCCTCTGGGATAAATAATTTTCTTAACCACACCACCATAACCTTTCCCCTGCGCCTGTATAGCATCATTTCGTTAATTTAATTTTCATAGAAAATATATAATTCCTATTCACAACATACATGTACTGTACTTTCCTAAATATTGCACATTGCATTTACCACTGGCGTATAAAAGATGCTGGGCTTTGGAAGGGAAGGGCAAACTCCATGCTTACTGTGAACGACGTTCACATTCCCCGCCCTCTTGAGTGAACGGTCCCTCCTGTCACCTTGGTTCTTACCCTACTGTTTACAGATTACTGATCACGAAAGCACTCATTTTCTGCGGCACCCGGTAGAAATCTCTCGAGCAAGTGGAAGTACATCCCTAAGCGGCGTAAGCCACACACCTACGAAAACTCAAAAACCCTGTGAAGAAATAAAATACAAACCAGCTTGTACGCATATACGAGTGTGCTGAGCGTTGAAAGGTTTTGTTGCAGATCTGCTGCGTTGAGAGTATTACAATATCGATAGTGGCACGTACAGAAATTTAAGGATATATAAAAGAATATCACCCACATCAGCAGTTGCCTCCGTGGCCTAATGGATAAGGCATCGGCCTCCTACACACTTATGTCAATGTGGTGCGCTAGCCGGGGATTGCGGGTTCGAGTCCCGTCGGAGGTGCTTTTTCTTTCTTTTTGGTACTGCAGAAAACACTGCTCGCTGTAACATTTTGGCCAGTGAATCAAATGATACTGCTGAAGACGGTTTTTCAAGAGAGGGCGGTGTAGAGGTAGATAAAAGCTGGATGGCGAACGTGAAGAGATGGGCAGACCGCCCAGTAAAAAATTTGCTCAACATTACACAGGACCGGCTTTTCTGGTGCACCTTCGCCGCTTCTGCGTCTCTTTGACACCTGTGTGTGTGTGTGAGAGAGAGAGAAACTAATGAACGATCGCTTTGAACATGTATATGCATGCCGAAGTGACGGTAATAGTATTTTGCTTTGTAGGACTTTTAGACATCTACTCCACAGCAGAATCTGTCAATGTACATAATTATTGACATCATAAAAGTGGCGTTAATAATAAGAATTTCTCCATATTAGACTCAATGTGCTTTAGATATATATATATAAAAACTAAACAGATCCAAGATGCTCTTCGCACAAACGCAAACCACGCATATTAAATAATAAAAGCGACATAGCAACAGACAAAAAGAGAGAGAGAGACTATTGGACACTACGGTATCAAGATGATAGAAGTAAGGTTGGGCAGTCATGACAAGACCGAGTCAACAGCTGAAAGAAACGAATCTCAACAGACAGCAAGACAGGGCTGCATATTATCACCAACAATCTTCCGGATGGTCATAGACTGGATTAATTATGCACAACACGAACCAAGACAACAACAACAACACCGGTATCCAGTGGACCTTCACCTAACAGCTAGAGTACATGGACTTGTAGACTATTATCAAACAATATTCATTTGAAGTCGGGTTCACACAAGAAAGACAGGGCGCAGACTTACGATTCTTAAGATTTAAGAAGTTCAAAGAGCATATCTGACAGACTTCTAGTTTTGTTGATATGAAATAGGCTATATTTTCGATTTTTAATTTGGTACCCCAGCAAACGTGGCTCACTGAGGCCACAGCTGTGTGTAGTGAGGAAAACTGATATAAAACACAAAGGCCTATCGCGAACTAGTATATATATGTCGTGCATGAACAGTTTACAGTGCATGACAGCCTGAGACAATACATGTGTAAACACAGTCGGTAGTGTCCAGTGAGCAGACGAAATATGATGCTCTGCTGATGACATTTAAAATGTAACATCTGGTTGTCATACGGCGAATTGTGTTGGTTTTTCCAATGACTTTTGGTGTGCCCCTTGTTGAGGGCATTTACTTCACTGTAGGAGATTGACTGGTTTGACTGCTGGCGAATTTGGGAAGGGTGTCGATCTCATCTGAGCTTTTGACAAAAGTTCACCTTTGGCATATAGTCGAACTTAGATTGCTTACATCTTTATTTTTCCTAGGTTTAACATGAAGGTACATCAATGGATGAATAAAGGTTTCAGGAGATACACATGATAATACTGGCCTTCTGTGTATTGTTGTTTGCATGTTTTGTAAGTTTCAATGCCTGAACTGTACGTGTCATCGCCGACAAAAAAAAAAAAAAAATTAATGCCATCTGAATTCATGCTGAAGATCCTGATGATATTTTGTCCTCAAACTTAGGAAACTTTGATCACCGAGATAATCGCATTTGTCTAGTATACGACGAAAGTTGTGAGTATAAAAAAAAAAAAGAATGTCGGATCGCTAATTTTATTCAATTTAAATATCTGCTAAGAATCTCAGAAACACGAACAGATTGACAGCAATATATGTTATTACTTGAAACTGAAAGACTTTGTCCTATGGTCACAATCCTAAGATTTCACTGACAAACGTGCCGACGATTTTTTAAACTACTCTTATGGACAATTCATGCCACATACTTTCAACAAATATATATACATATAAAAAAGCAAAAACAAGAGTATTAAAATTAATTTACGACACTTTAGTGGTCGAACTTTTGTTACAGGCTCATCTGCGAGCACGCGCATGCAGACACACACAAACGGTAAGTTATAAAGTTCCCTTGAGTTCGTATTCACACCATAGGTGTCGTCGACTTATTGATTTGACTGTGATGTGTGAAGAACGAAAGCTGTTTTGTGACCTGGTTTGTTGAGACGAAAATCGTTGACATATTTAGCTATGTGCAGATGGAAGCTACACTTTCCTTTGACGTTTAAAATCGGCGTTTTCACACACGCACGCACGCACGCACGCACGAGTGTGTATATGAGCCAGCTAACTAATGCCAATAAAGAAAAATTCATCCAAATTTATGTATTTCGTGTGCGTATCATAGGGGGGGGGGGGCGGTGGTGGTGATAGGGGCAATCGACTGGGCGGTTGTCGAGTCCAACTGATGCATGGTCGACTGGGTTGGCCCTGCAAGACATCGGTACTACAGTGTAGCAAATCGTGTAATCAATGTGAGTTTGAATCCAGCAGGGACAACATAAATCCAGACAAATCCTTTTTGTGACTGATCCTGCGTCATCATTTTCAGTTTATTGGTGGCAGGGCCGCCAAAAGCCAGCACGGACCCCGGGTCAGATAACCTCTCCTGGCCCCTTGTAATTGTATCTCCAGTATATAATAATATGTTTATCATTTGATTGTCAATATCTACATTTCTTTGTAACGTAACGCAGACTGCCAAAATTAGTACAAATGCACTAGGACCTACATCACTATTTGAACATATAAAGTTGTTTACAGGTGAGTGGTTAGTAAATGAGGAAAAATGACTGTAAAGGATCAAACTTGTAGGATACCATAGAAAACAAATCCCCAGAGTGAGGAATGTTCCGTCAACTTTTCCTTAAAAGAAAAGAAGGAAAAAATCCACTGACCAAGGCCAGGCCCGCTTCGCAGCCGGGTGCACCAAATCCCTTTCATCAGGTCTAGTTGGTGGACACCCAGGCACTGTTTGCGGGTGGGTGATGCAGACCTGTTGGAATTAGTATGCTGCAAGTTCAATATATAGGTATAGATGGCGAGACCACGAAGTGAAGGGGGAGGAATAAAAAGACGGTCAAGATCTGAGCCCTCAAGGTACCCCGTATATTTTAAGGTCGGAGAGGTAGATGTGATTCCTTCAATAAAAATGCACAGAAACGTATAATCAGTTCAAAAGAGTGCATGAGACCGAAAGTCACAGGTGCTCGAAAATGATGCCATGATCATTGATGTGTTTTCGTGGTGTTAAAATGCAGTTTTGGATACCACATAAGAAATTTTACCAGTCTGCTCACTGTTATACAAACTCGCATGTCTCTTTTTCATGCATGCGGCCACTCAGGCCCGTTCTTAGCCCCCGCGGGGCCCGAGGCTTAGGAAATCATTCGGAGCCTAGTTACCATATTAATGCCTCCTCTGCCTGCCCCTCAGTAGTAAGCACGGCCCTGAGGTCATAGGAGTTTATAAGACGAACACCATTTACTGCAAATTATATATCTCTGATTGCATATATATTTTGTATTAATCAGCGCAAGTTTTCAGATAAAATTATTAAGCTATATCGTGCACGTGTGAGATTTCCAAAGGCACTGTAAATGTCTTTAAAGACTTAACAATTGAACTGATATTGAGAAGTGAAAATGGTGACCTCTGAACCGAGAACAGATGTACTACGCAAGCGCACTTGTTCTCCCACGTGCCATGGTCAACCAATCGCTGGAGAGAGATGGCCGACGCCGCCAAGCTCGTATGTTAGATACGGGAGATGGTCTAGAAGTTGATCGTACACAATAATAACGTCAGCACAATCAAGGAGTAAAGAAAATGATATCGATTAAACTGTTAGAGCTCAGCGATCACTGACTTTATATCATGGATTTAAAGATGTAAATATGTCCTAGTTACCGAGAAAACTCATCTGAAGTGAGCGGACGCCATTTTGATGTCGGAATTTTAAAACCGATTTTGAGAAGGCGAATCCATCGGTATTTAAGCATCAGTCGGTGTCAAAATTGCATTGAATGAGCAATTGAATAGTTCGCTTGGTGACTGAAGATACCGACTGCAGGTGATGGCTAGTTCAAATACAACGCTTGCAAGTCTTTGGGTGGACGATGGTAAGCGTGATCTCTCATCATTCTTCGGTTTAATGTTGACGAAAACTGCTGACACGTGTTGATAAATTATAGATCATCTGCTCACAAATTTAAACAGTCTGAGACCTTAAAATCTTCCATTTTGTCTTTGTTCTTTGTTACACAAAGTCACCGATCTTATGTGATCTCTGGTTATTCCTATTAGTGACAGTTTTAGCTTTGTTTGTGTGAAATCCGGTTTGATGAGAATGAGGGCCATTTTTATGAGGTTGTTTGGGTTGACATAAATACCAGAGATTAATAATCTTAATAACCATTATATTTTACCGGTAGGATAACGCACATTCTTAGGCTTAACTGGATACAACTTTATTTGCACCATGCATCTAATAACACCCATATTTTCATACATGTATGGACAATATTGACATTACGAAGTCATTCCTTTACTTTTTTTGTCGGTTCGCTGGCATGTCACAAAGAAAGTTTTCTGGCGAAAAGAATCCTGTAATGCTTTTGATTTTTGAAAAAAGAAGTGAAATATGTACGTTTGAGTATGCTTGCAAGCATTTGTTTACAGCAGAGAGTGCTCTATTCATCAAAGTAGAAATGCCATGTAGTCATAGTAAGTAAAGCCACTGCAGTATAGGAAGCACAGTGACGTTGGTTGTGCATGCAGTGAAATTTCCCTGTAAAATTGTGGTAGATGTTTTTAACACTGAAAAGAAAGATCGTAAAGGGTTATAGATTTTAATGGTTTACATATAAAACAGTATCATTATGATTTGTACAACCAAATGTACAAGAATGAACTTTATCATTATTGTAATGAGCTATACAAAGATATATTTTAAAATAGCAGTTTACAATGATGAATTCCAAAACTATTATGATCTTAGTTCTTGGATAGCTCTTTGAAGATTTAAATTTTGTTTTTGAACTATTATAATGCAAATGTTCTATGATAGTAAAACACAATTGAAACTAGTGAAAGTTTACCAGGAGTTTATTAGCAGGTACATCCTTTACTGTTTTAAGGTTACTTGATCTCTACCCAGTGATGATTTACTAGAAAACTGATTTTTTTTTTAAGCCTACCCTCAATTTAAAAAAAAGATTGCTTTTGCTTTTTCCTCCTTAAGTTTTTCTGGAACTTAACTAACATAACATCAGTGACAGCTTAAGCATTTTGAATAGGTCAGAGCTGTGGAGAAACAAACCTCATGTATTTACAGATTTGTGTCATAGAGTAATTGTAATTGTAATTTGATTTATGTTACAATCTAATATTTTCATTTTGTTTTCTAAGGGTAATACAGTAATTGTGTCCTGGACTAACCTAATTCTTTGAACCATTAACACGATTTGCACTGTCGTTTTGGAAGGAAAAAAGGGGGTTGCTTATACCTGCTATTTAGGTGACCAATATTTTAAGACCTCTTTGAGTACTTATGTTTTCAAACTGTAGCAATATGTTTAAAACTATTCCTATATCATTTTCCCATGAGTGTTAATGTGAAAGTGGGTATTTCATTGTATTTCTGTGGTTGAGGCTTTATAGAGTTATAGGGTTTTCTGTGTATTCAATGAGCTTTTTAAATTTCAGTTTGGATCTGAGATTGTACAGAATACCTTTGTAAAATGTATAGGTCATGATTATATGCATGGTAGAAAGAAAAGTCAGATTGAGAGGTGTGTGTGTGTGTGTTTTTGCAGAGGGGTGGGGAGCTTGGAGCTATTGTGAGGAAATATAGTTTTTCTAAATAATATGACATTTACAAAAGCAGAATTTCAGTGCATTTAATCTGTTTATCATTGACATGTCTTTATCACAGGACAAGTAAGTCCAGTCAAGGTGACCACACCTACAACACCATCAAAATCTTCCAGTGCTCCTGCAGAACTTAGGGACGACATTGTGAAATATTACAAAGACAGTGGACTTGAATTGTTTGCAAAAGAGGTACAGGAATGTTCACTTTATTAGATAAAACATTTATTAAAGCATACAGGCTATTGTCATACTCCATTGTCTGAATAATAATATAGTAATAAGGATACAATACATTAATATAGCACTTTTTTCAACATCAGACAGGCTCAAAGTGCTTTGCATACACACAGGCAACAGGATATTTTGCGGAAGAGTGTAGGTGCTACAGCATTTTCCGTAACTGACACAAGCTCTTGAGACTTGCCTGTTTTTATTCTTTTAATTGGCATTTATGTCAGGTGGCTTGTCTGGCTGTTGTGCCATCACCCAATTTGTGAGAGTGTGTGTGTGTGTGCCTGCATATAGGAATGTGTGTGTGTGTATAAATAGAAGGAGAACAAGCTAATTTTCTAAACTTGCCAAAATAATTAGATAAATTGTCGGTGCATTATTTTCCTACTTAGAAGTGCTTTTGAAGTCAACAAATTGTATTTGTACACATGAGTAATTTCAGATTTAGTTCTCAGAAGTTTCAGTCTCACCTTCATGTAGTCATGAATATAGATATTGCACTTGAAAGCAGTTGGTAATATTTAAATCACTAAATTATTTAAACTCATGTTTCATAATATTACATGTGCATATTGTTTTTGTGTGTTAAATGGTGGCCAGATAGTTGTCGTTGGTTAAAATCATCTTGGACACATAATAAGGTTAACTCTAAAAACATTTTTATTATATTGGTATTAAGCAAAAAAACTTGATTGCATTATTTTTTAAATCTCTGTTTATTACTTGAGCACTGAATACTTCTGAGTAGAAAGTTGCATGGATTTGTCTGGCATCTTTTTATTAGTATGTCACATATAATATTACCTGGATCATACTGTAATGAAAAGAGATTTAAAAAAGGCAGCGAAGAAATGAATGTTAAAAACCAGTGTGGAATGGTATGCTTTATCAAGATGGCCAAGAACAGTGTAGGAAGCATGATCAGTTTCTGGAGGTGCAGCACAGTTGCTAGTTTGCAGACTGGTGTTTTTTTGTACTACCCAGCAAAGATAGTGTAGCATGATTTTTACGTCTGGGCTAGATTTGGCAGTGCTTGTGTGGCTGTGAACCTTCAACTAGACAGCCATCATGTATGGTCTACCTTTTGAGATGGCCAGTTTGGAGAGTGCTGTCAATGCTAGCCCAACAAAGAACCCTCCCTTATGGGTCATCTAGAGACCAGCAGTCTTGTTGACTGGATTGCAATTCAAAGTCTGTGAAAGTGTTGCCAATTAATAATATGCAGCCTCTTGTCCAGTGTTGTTAGGAAAATTCTATCCTAGGTCTTCAGCATTTGCATAACAAAATACTGAGTGCTTACCATTAACTTTGTGTGCTTTTATCAGTCATTTGACTTACTAGACATAATCTTGCATACTTATATCATTAAGTTATGACTGAAGGAGACTGCATACAAGGACATTTTTCTAATCGCACTACAACAACTCTGTGCATGATATGGATGGGGGACAGAAGTGGTCCAATGCTGATTACAGATCAGAATTTAAGTCTGCTTTTGTGAGATCACATGAGTTGAAGTCCATGTTATTTGAGTATATGGACTGCATAGTTTTGTGGACAACTGTGTGCAAACTAGCATGAGAAGAAAACTGCCAGAAGTTGAGGAGCTCAAGGTACATCAGAAGTTTGTTTTCTATCACTTAGTCCTTAACTTTCTCTTCCCTGTAATCTCTGTGTTCCTCCCTCACATGAGCGCTTGAGGGCGGGCACACACACATCAAAGGAGAACGCCTGCAGGCAGAAGAGACTAGCCTTGCATTGGTTGGTGCTACCTTTCCCCCACCTGTTCCTGATTACCATGAGAATGGGCAGCAAGGTGTGACCTTGTCCCGGCTGCCTGTCATTTCCTTCCCTTTGAATTAGGAAACACTAGACAGGAACCTGGGCTGCTTTTGGGGTACAGTCTTTCTAGTTCTAGCTCTTTATGACATCCTTGTTGGATTGTCACCTTTGACCTCTGCATACCAGCACTTTGAATGGTGCTCATCAATTCTCCCTTCTGGAAAACTGGCGTGTAGTTTAAAGCTGGACCTCACTCTCCCAAGAAGAAATTTTGTTTCAAAATTTGATATAGTTCATTTACACAAGTGAAAGGAGAATGATGAAACTGAGAAAATTTATTTCTGTTTGAGGTTTCTTAAACGGAATTTTCAAAAAATGTGAAATAGTTTTATAAGGCATTAGGTTAATTCAGGTCTTGATGCAGTACGTTGAGTACTTGAAATATTCTAGTTTTATTGTTCTCCTGTTTCCTTTTGTAGATTCCACTTCAAAAATGATAATAAGGGCCTGATTCTGGCTAGAAGATGCTCTTCATGCAAACCACACAAACACATATAATCTCACTTAAGCTTGCACATGGAAGGGAATGTGCTAATTATTGTTTTAAAGTGTATTTAAGTTTGTTTTTTTTTTAATTTTTCCTCTGTCTGTATATGCTAAAAGGGGACTGGCAGGGTATTCCCAACTGCGTGTCTAAATATAGTGACTGTTGATAGACTCAAATGTCATATTTTATTGGACATAATTTCTGGTGCTTTCTTCCTTAATATTTTTAAAAGTTGGTAGCAAATATGAAGTATGTCATCTGTGATCCTTTTAATTTTTCTTTTTCTGACTTATTTTGTTATGTTCAACTCATCATTGCTATCACATCATGGATGAGTGGAGGTTCATCTTAGTGCACACATTTAATAAAGCACATGAAGATGTGTCTATGAATTATTCCCTGTCTCCCTCAATAATTAAAGGGTTTGCTGCATGTATAATACTGCATCAGATTCTGATCGTATAATACTGCATCAGACTCTGATCTTATAGACTGATCCTTAGAAAAAGCATTAATCCACTTTGAAAGTACCTTAAATTTTTTGCAGATGTTATTTTCCATTTGTTTCACGAATATTGTTCTAGTTATCACTGCATTTTCTATGCAATTAATGATCAAGACATCTGCCATGCACATACATAGCAGATAGCGGCAAGAAGACTAGGCACAATTTATTGTGCCTTCGAAGTCCCATTTAAAGGCCAGACTATTACCATCCAGCATAACAGAATGGTTTGACCAAGGTGATAGTACTTGTGCTTATCAAGCCAGATAAAGCAGTTAGGAAAGCATGACTGATACTTCATGTACCCCTTACCAATCTTTCCGAGGTCGAATCGTTTTTTTTTTTCCTGGGCTTAAGGTAAAAGTTTGGGCTTTGAAGATATAAAACATAAGACAAAGTGCAACAGATGGTAATGAGGCAAAGCATTGTTCCCACTGATTTGATGACATTTAATTTGTTTGCAGTTTCTATAAATGTGAATATTTTTTTGTGTTATGATTACTGTAATTAAATCTAGGAATAATTGTTTAGCACTAGTTTGAAAGATTTTTTTTTTTCACTTATACTTCAATGCAGTTGTAATGGTCACAAATTGTGTAACAAATCACCAATATTGTAATTGTAACTATTGTTCATTTGTATACAGGTCGGGTTATTGGATGCAAATGGAGATTTGAAAGGGGTCAAAGAGGCATCAACTTCAAAGACCCGTAAGTTATTAGAATGCAGTTCTGAAACTGCTCTCCTTTGTGGTACCTAATCTTACCTTTATGTAGACTTTCCTTGATCTTGGAAAGAGAGTTTTTATATGTTCTGAAAGTAAGTTACTGTGATATCAGAAAGCAGTGCTGTTGAGGTTAATAATAAAGGAAAATTTTGAGTGTGAGTGGCATGGTTTGTTTTGTTTCTGTTTTTTCCTTTCATGGATTGTGGGACAAGACACACATGCTTACATTTCCCCATGAAACATGTTATTATAGGATTTCTTAATTACCTTTACCTCCTCCGCCCAAGGGATGCCTTTTTCATGCAATATAAACATTTTCAGTGTCCCACCAACTGTGACCTCTATTATTTTACATTAATGAGTATTTTACATTGATTGGAAAGTCAAAGTTATCTTTGGTGTGTGTTTTGAGGTTGGGGGTTGCTGTTTCAGAAACTGTGCAGTATGTGGCAGTGCCACTTCAACAGTCTCCAAATAAGATGTCACCACAACTTCTGCCTAAATCTATCAGTTCTCAGCAGGTAAGGTGTTGTGGTCACAGACTGCCTTGTATACACATTTCTTCCATTCATCATGTTGTTTTCCCTATGCCTTCAAAGTTTTAAAGAGATTATTTACAGATTGAATTTTCAAACAGTCATCATAAGAAATAATTATTGAACTTTTGTAGATTCCATTTCAAGAAATTTGTTGTCACAGCTAGTAGTTGCATGTTTGGAATGAATAATTCCATTATTCATGTCTTCTTTACCTTCAGCAAATAATTAAAAAAGACGTCATCTTTTGAGGGAAAATCTTTCATCTTCAAAATCTTTTTTGATAAAATTGAAAAAGAAAGAGGTACTTGTCTGCAACATAATGGCAAAAAACCTAAGAAATCATGCTGTACTCATTCATGTGTTTTTTGTTTCGCAAATAATTTGAAACCTTTTCTTTTTTTTAATTTGATTACAAGAACTTGAATTTTTCATTATTTGCAGGCACTATTAAACTGTAAAATAACAGGAAATTGAAAAATAGTGTTTTAGTATTTATAGCTGGTGAAACTTCTAAATAGTGAAAACTAAAGGTGTGAGCCATAAAAATGTTAAAGAATTAACATGTCTGTTTTCTCTCAGATGATGGCATCACCCAACCCTCGTCAGACAGTTGTACATGTGGAAACATCACCTTGGTCTGTACGCAAGCGTGCATCTGACATCGCCTTTGACTCGGATTATTCAGAAGGGTGATCAGAGTTGTTATGTTCATTGTTATTTTAGATGTCAGAAAGGTGAATCTAAACACTAAAGATTTATTTTAAACTTTTAAGGGCAGCATCATTGAGAATACATCACAATCCTGGCACTGAGAAAGCATATGTGAATGCAACATTAGTCTAGAAACAGTAGTCGAAATGTAACTCAGTTCAAAAAAAAGAAATGGTCTTGTCGGTAGCCACCAAGTATATGATTAGACATCTACCTCACTTTTTCTGAATCAATCATTACTCTTCCCGGTTGGTCAGGAAACTTGGAGTAATTTTTCATTGTCTTTTCAGACTCATGTTAACTGTCTTTGCAGGTCCATTTTTCTGTATAGGATCAACTCCATTAGACATCTTTCTACTGCCTCCACCAAGCAGCTTATGTTGGCGTTTGTATTGTCTATATTTGACTATCTCTGTTGATCTCCCTGGCTGCCTGCTCAGCAAGCTTCAGAGAGCTCAGAGCAATGCTGCTCGCATTGTTTTCTGCAAGTGTAAGACTGATCATGTCACACCACTTCTATTAACCTGCACTGGCTGCCAGTTCAGGCTTGCATCAAATTCAAGATCACCTTACTTTGCTATCGTTGTTTTTTTCTTTTTTTCACGGTCTTGCCTCAGTCTATCTGAGTTTATGGCACCCTACAAGCCTGGCAGGTTTGCTCTGCCCATGTCGGTTTTCTTGCTGTCCCACATATTAGACCAGGGGTGTCTACGGCCCATGGGCCACATCCAACCCACTCATTTTAACAAGTTAGTTTCAGTTTCAGTAACAGACTTTTTTTTAACATGGTGGGGTTGTTAGCCCTATCACAACCCACTTTACGTTTAGGTGAAGTGTCCACCTTAGTCGCCTCTTACGACATGCCTGGCTGGATGGCAGGGACCCTATTCTTACGATGCTTGCTAGGCAAGCATACCGAGGTCCCACAGGGGCATTTTAACAAGACACACCATAATTTCGTTTTTAACTTCATGATTCTGGCAAAACCGCCATGTTCTGGCATGCATAATTTTAGATCACAGCCCTCTGGGGACAAAAGGTTGAGCTTAAGGTATTAGATGTTAGAGGTTCGGCCATCGTTCTCTTTTGCTGACACCGTTATTTGGAATGCACTGCCTCTATTTGTAAAGTGGAGATGATGCAGCCTTTGAGTCTAAAATCCATCTTTTTTGGAAACACCTATGTAATTGATTCACCTTGTTACTTTCGTCACCTTCTCCTTCCTGTGTTCTTTTATGTTCCTGGCAATGTTCTCTATGTATGTATGTTTGTATGATAGCCTGATTGTGTTGCTTTTCTCTGTCATACGGCATCACTACTTAGTACCCTTTACATCAAGTGTGTAAACATTTTGTGGAAGTAGACTCGAGAAAGAATTTGCATTAGTGTCTGCTGAAATGCATATGAGGACACTAAAACTTGGTATGCTGAGCACAAATGATTGACTGAAATCAACTGTAGTGTAAAAAGTAACACAAAGAGCAGGATATCACATTCTGTTCTGTAAGCCTTGCACTTTGATAATTGCCTTCTTGAGAAATGTTATGCTCACACTATATGAAATCCAATTCTTTTGGTTTTTAGTAACTATCATAAGATTTGGGTTTTCTGTTGTCACCATTCTTCAGATTTGGCATTTCTGATTGTGTGCACTTGTATTTCATTGGACAAATGAATGAGAATGCTGTAGGTAAATGGGAAATAAAAAAGTCGTCTTTTTTTTTTATCTTTGTGTTTCTCTCTATGTAAATTTTTTTTATGGAAATGGTGCTTTAATTTCAGGTACAAAAATATATTTTGAGAATTGTTAAAAAATAATTTTAGGTCCTTATTTTCTTTAGGAAGCGAGGTAAAAAGGGAGACAAAGGAGGGAAAGGTCTGCGCCACTTTTCTATGAAAGTATGCGAGAAAGTTCAGCGGAAAGGTGTCACATCTTATAATGAAGTGGCAGATGAACTTGTAGCAGAGTTTAGTGACCCAAGGAACATGTCTCCGTCGGATCAAGCTTTGGTAAGATTTTTAATGATAATAAAATCGTGTTTTGTGTAGTGCATAATTACACTCGCAAGGAGTATGCTTGAGACAAGAACAAGACATGGACGACAGACGAAGGAACAGAGGGATGAATAACAGTAGTGACTAATAAAAGACAAATGTAGAAAACAAGAATCAGGTAACAAGAACTAAGATTTTAGAAGTAGCAATAAACGGAAGGTGAGTGGGGGTTGAAAAAAAGAGTGGCATTATGTGGACTGTTGTTAGGAGTACTGCTCATGGAAAAGGTGTGTCTTCAGTTCACATTACATGATTCAGTGGTGGATAGGTGAAGGATATGGAAGGGGAGAGTTTCATTGTTTTTACTGCACAGTAACTAAATTGAGCAGTTCAGAAAAATAATTAGGGCAAGTGCCATTAAAGAAATTAAACACTAAAATTGTTGCGTTTTCTCATTTCAGGCATATGACCAGAAAAATATTAGACGGAGAGTGTACGATGCCTTGAACGTACTTATGGCGATGAACATCATCTCTAAGGAAAAGAAGGAGATCCGCTGGATTGGTCTACCTACTAACTCAGCTCAGGAATGTCATAATTTAGAAATGGAGAAACAGAGGCGAACTGATCGCATCAAGCATAAGACACAACAATTGCAAGAACTTATACTCCAGGTGACTGATCATTTTATATATATTTATAAATAAGGAAACCAGAGGCCATACCAGGGAAAACTTGAAGATTGATATAGTTTGAAAAGTGATTTCCAATCCCTGAAAAATTTGGCATTTAAAGAAATTAATTTAAAAATTGTGGAAAGATGTGTTGTTTTTTTTTTTTATAAGGCCTGAAAAAAAAATTTGTTTTACATAATACTGAAAATTTTTCTGCAAGCATTAAAAACAAATCCCCCTTTTAATGTGAAAAGTATTTCATTCCAATCATTTCTGTAGAAAGTTCTCTTTGAAGCTTCCTCCATCAGATTAGGAAATCCCAACTTAAGAGAACACAGACACAACTGCTGCCCTTCTCAACAGGTTTTCATAAGAATAATTTACACTCTTCTTACAAGTCTGGTCAGGACTTCACTACACAACACTGAGGAAAACTGCCAGGTTCCCCATTCTGGTCAGGGACCCAAAACAGCAGCAAAAATCTTTTGGCTTCAGCCCTAGTCTTTACAATTTATCCTAGTGGATATGATCGAAATAAATAGCAGGTTTGAAACAGATTATTCCTTGACAAAAATCCCCAAAAAAGAATATGCAAATGCTGCCTTAACAGATAATGCTCATACTCCAACAGCTTTTTTCCTTTCCCAATCTTTCAGCTGACCGTTCTCTTCCAAATCAATTGCAGAGCATCATTCTCCCTTTTATATTACAAACTCAACTTTCATCTGAAGATTGGTCGCTGCCCAACCATCTGCAGCAAGTATCTGGGGACCATTTACTGTTAAGAGAATCAGATGTCTTCTTATCAATGAGGTTTGCTAGAAGACATAGAAAAGAACTTTTCAAATTGATAATTGGTAAAATAACTCATGAAATCTTTTTATTTTTGAAAATATTTTTTTCTGTTGCAGCAAATTGCATTTAAGAATTTAGTTCAGAGAAATCGAGAACATGAAAAGCTGAATGGCCGACCTCCTCCCAACTCAGCTATACAGTTGCCATACATCATTGTGAACACCAGCAAAAAGACAGTCATTGACTGCAGTATCTCAAATGACAAGTGAGTGGGCACCTCTATCCAAATATGCTTCTCACATTTGAGGCAAAGTGCATCATATTCGTGGGTGGGGGAGAGCATAGAACTATTATTTGATGCTGCCTTTAACTGTAGGATGCAGTATTGATCTATTATTTGATGGTACCCTTAACAATGGGAGGAAGTATTACAATTTTTCATAACTTCCCAGAAAAAAGCCATCAGAGAAGTAAATCCTTCCATTGACCAGCACACTGCTGATAAAGAATGCAGCTTATTGCTCATGTAGAGTGGGCATTTGGACCTCATTATAACTTGTAGTGAGACTTTCATCTCTTCCTCCCACTTTATGCTGCCATTTTACAGGTATCTGTGTCAGTGCTTTGAGTTTTGCATTGTCATTTTTCTTCTCTTTTGGTTATGACAGGTATGAGTACTTGTTCAAGTTTGATAACACATTTGAAATCCATGATGACATTGAAGTGTTGAAAAGAATGGGGATGGCACTAGGGCTGGAGCGTGGAACCTGCACTCCTGAGAACCTTGCCAAGGCTGTCAAAATGGTGCCAAAAGTTTTAGAACCCTATGTTCAAGGTAAGTTTTTGTTGTCAAGGGCAGGAGCTACAACTGTCGCTATGCACTAGCTAAGCACATAGGATAGAAGATGAAATCAACCAACCTCCTAGGTTGATAGTGCATGTCACCAATACATCTTGGGCACAATGTTTCTCTGGATGTGCGTGTCTTTCGGTTTGTATTGCAGGGAAGTGGGGTGTGTGTGTGCAGATATGTGTGTGCGCTTGCATACAAACTTTCTTTTGGGGGGTACCTTGTAAAGTAGGCTTTAAATTTAATGGTATCCTGTTGTGTGTGTCAACAGATATGGCCTCTGGTGTAAATTCTCTGGCATTCAACACTAGTGGAATACGCCCTATTGACCCTACAGCTGTTGCTGCTCACCATGCTCAGTGGGTGAAACAAACTATCCATTAAAACTTTGTCATCGCAAGAAGATTTTCATTTTAAGACAACTGAACTTTTTTTCTGTAATAGAAAAATCACCTTCCTATATTGACTTGTAGATACATATGTTCATGAGCAGCACATTTATTATGATGACTACTATGTCTTTGTTCATTTTCTCCTTAGGTATAGCCAGACAGCTTCCAGTCAGCCCTACCTCACATACAGTGAATCGGGAGATTGTGAAATATTAACAGCCTCCCTGCAGGGCTTGTCACGCCAGTCCAGCTCAGGCTCCTATGACCAGAACTCTCGTGCTGCCACTGATACACCCTCCAACTTTTCTGATGATGATGATGACAGCGAGTCTGATCCATCCAGCCCTGTAGACTTGGGATAGAGAAACAAAACAAAAAAAAAGATGCTTGTTGAGATAAAAACGATTGCTTGCAGTATCAGAAATATGAGTGAGAGAATGAGTGAGACAGCATGAACTGCCAAAGTTTGTTTGGGCCTTTGTAGAGGTTCCCCACTCCCCAACCCCCCCCCTTTTTTTTTTTTTTAAGGTTTCTTGAGCATGTAGGATTTTAAATGCTGAAAGATGAAAGTGTGTTTCATTGCGACCTAAGGTACCTGCGTAACACTGTTAAGTTGGCATCAAAACCTTTTGTTCCCCACATGCCAGGCACTTTTTTAACTTACCTGTTTAAGCGCATTAGCAGCCTGCATATGTGATGATAAGCTCATAAAGTCTTTTCAATTTTCAATTCCATTTTTGTATTTTTTCTTTCTTTCTTTCTTTTTTTTTTTTTTAATGCAAGGAGTGGGAGGAAGAGTTAGGTCTCAGAAAGAATAGAATCCATCTCCTGCATTTGCACAAGCTTGTTTGCCACACAAAACACATTGCTAGTTGGACTAATGCTCTAAGCATAATTGTTTAATAACTTGTAGTCATTTTTCTGATTAGTCTCAATTGCAGTTTTTATGGACTGACATGGAAAAATGTCTGTTTGCAGTTTTTCAGAAAATGTTGCCGTTAAACATCATTCCATGTAAGTTTTTCCCCAAAAGTAAGGAATCTCAGCACATTTTTTGTAACAAGCTGCTGACAGTGCAAAGGTCTAATAATTTATAAGGGAGGTTTTATACTAGACTGAAATTGGCCTTATTCTAGCCTTTACTGTCCTCTCTCAACTTCTCAGTGAAAATATTTTAATTGTGGCAGTCCATTTGGAACAAATTTTTGTGTGTGTTAGATAAGACAACAGCTGAAAAGGCTGTGCATCTGTTTAGATTTGCATGTACAGCAAAACCTCTTTTTTAAGATCATCCATATTGTGACTTCCTCTTAGAAATGATCCAAACTATTTTCATGGGTGTGTTTCATTATATAACCATCATCTCTATTATGACTGCTTCCCCAGTGGGGCTCAGACCAATAGTTTGTACTCTGCTACAATTTTTTTTTTTCTTCGCAGAAGTCATACATTAGAAAAATAAAGTACATTTACCCTATATTACAACTTAATGCAGAAATAATTTAAAATAAATTAAGTGCATTTTGAAGGAACTGCTTATTCATTGGGTTACTGGTCATTTTGAGTCCAAACTATACTGCCCCAGCCAACCACTTCAAGAACTGACCTTGCTATAACCATGATGCCCTATGTAAGATCGCATCGTCCCAACACCTAAAGTTAAATCAACCCCTAAGCAAAGACGCCTGTTTGATGATGTAAACCAGACACATGCATGGAATAATTTAGTGTGAACTAAAAGTTCATTAGACTTAGGTGGGAGGTTGATATGGGTGGTGCTGGCTTTGGTTCAAAATGACCGACACCTTTCCCCCTACCTCCCTGTTAATTGTTTTTAACAGCATGCATCAGTTGTGCTTCATTAACCTTTTTTTTTTTTTTGGCAGGTCACAAGTCCTGTGACTGCTCTGTTGATGTCTTTTTTTGTTGCAAAAATCATGTTTAACAAAATTTTATATATAGTGCACATTAAGAGACCATCTCAAGTTACCACATGTTGATGGGTTGCTCTTATCTGGAGTCATTCAAGCATAACAGAGGGAGAATAAATGCATAAAAGCAAAAGTGGAAATGACAAAAAAAAAAATAAGAACTATATGGTTGTAAGAGCTTTAATTTCAGCATCAAATAAATGAATTAAGAATTTATAGGGGAAATGAAAGCAACCTGGCTGATTTTCTTACGTAGACCTCTCTCGGTTTTGATGTGATTTTGTTGGATTTTAGCAAGTCTTAATAGGGAGGACTGGAATTTTTGCCTTTATAGTAAAGTCTGTTTTTAAAGCAGTAAAATATTTGAGCAGTTTGGTCCACATACACCACTCTTTCTTTCCCTTTTTTTTCCACTATCATTCTTGACTTCCTCAACACCTTTCTAACATCTCTCTGCAGTAGGAGTTCACTTGCTTAGCGAAGGAATTGACATTTGACAAGTTATGAGGTTTCTGCTGCATTGGTGTGCTTTGACTGCATTTATGAAGTATGATTATCATACTTGCTAGTAATCTAGACATTTCAGCAGTGATTTTGCTTTGTAGAAATATCATGTGATGCTGTACCTATCTAGGGTGAGTTAGAATGTTTTTAATTGCTCTGTTTTGAGTGATCAGGCAAATAGAAAATGATTGTGCTGTTGCACTAGGTACTTTGCTTATTAAATAAAAATGACTTAGTTGATTAGTTGACATTTTGGCAAAAGTGTTTGGAGCACTATGCTTCAAATTGCTTTTGTGCTTCTACAGATCGTTTCTCTCCCAGCCCCCCTTTTTTCATTTTTGAGTTGAAAGTTCAAGCTATTGCTGAAAGGAAGAATGTAGAAGAAAGTAGATTTTTGACATGTAAATAGTGTGATATAAAATTAAAAATACTTCTTTTTTCTCTTTCTATATGATGTACACTGTCAGAAAGGGACTTCTAGATATTTTATAATTTTTGTTGTACACTTAGATTCAAAGTGAAAGTGTGTAGGAGAATTGTGAAAGCATGTAAGAGAAAATTTGGGCTGTGCATGTACAGTCACCTAAAATAAAGGATGGCAGTGTGCATAAAGCAATAGTGACTGCTATTTGTTCTCATTGTGTTACATGTTGTAGCATATAAATTTAATCACTGCTGACTGCCATATCAGCACTGAAAGATGAAAATGTTTAGCTTTCTTTTCTTTTTCTTTTTTCTTTTTTTTTTTGAGGTTGTCTTTCATCTGATTTAATGGAGAGTGTGTCACTTGCATTTTCAGAAAGCCAGTTGGTTTTAAGTTACATCTATTTTCATATCAAGTGGAAGTTTTGATATGCAAAGTGGTGGTTAAGGGTAAATGAGGACTGGCAGATGACATTGACAGTAGACACAAGAAGAAAGTGAAGAGTGTGATATACTATACAGTCACAAAGCCTACCACAACAGGGTGAAGGTAGCATCCTACCTCATGTTTACAAAATTCATTAAGACTGCAAGACTGGATTGCTAATCTGTCTGATGAGAAAACTGGAAAGTCATCTTACCATTTGAACAGACTGGTTTGGACAGCATATGAGTCAACTCCAATTTTAAGTAATGCAAAATACAGTTCTAGAAGCTTGTCACATATTTGGCGACTCCAGATAGAGCATGCAAATATACGTGAGTTTGTCAAAAAAGGAAATTTATCATAATTAAGGTACCAATAAATGGGATAAAGATCAGCAAGTGGCTGGTTGAAGCTGTTTGCTGTCTTCGTGCTACTATATTTAAAAGGCCTCATTAAACTGCTTCAGAGCTGGATTGCATGAGTGTTTATATCTCCTTTTCTCACACATAAAGTGCCTGTAGGCTTTAGTTAAGCTTGTGAAATGTTTTCAGAAAAGATTATCCGAACACTGATAGTACTCAGGTGTGGCGTGCATTTCTTGAAGTGTATTTTGGTGGTGGTTCCATGGTGGTAACTATTGCAGAAGCAATACCTTTAGGGATAACATTTGTGCCATTCCTTAGCCTGGTTGGTGGCTTCATTGTATTTTATACTCCATCCCAAACTACCCTTGCTGGAGTGTCCACTACATCTTATGAGTTTAACATCAGTGGTGTAGGGTAAAACATATTGTAAAAGTTTAAATGATAATTGACTACACACTGTTATCTCTCAGGGTTCACAGAGTGCTCTTGGTTGCATCAATATTTGCCTGTGAACTTCAGGCTTTTTGTGTTCCTTCTAGAAACAGGTTTTTTTGGTGTGTGTGTGTGAGTATGCGTGCATTTCTCTTTTTTAAACAACAACTTTGTTTTAACATTCATTCTTGTCAGTATCAAGATCAGATTTTGCAAATTTTTAATTGGACAAAACTTATTTTCATTCTAATAGCATCTTTTATTTTTCATTTCCAGCATAAATCTTTTGTCTTCTTTTAAGTATTTGTTAAATAACTTGTTCTCAAATCAGGCGAGGCATCATTTGTGTCAGTGTGAAAATGAGTTTAAAGTTATCTGAATTACCACATTTTTTTCCCTGTGATTAATGATAGTTGTGCTGGATGTATTTTGAAGTTGGTCAAATACGATTCTTAGTCAGACAGTGGTTCAGAACATGATGTTGAATTGGCTTATTTGCGTAAACATATGTATTAAGTGAGTTCTGGTTTGTAGGAAGTACAAGGTAAAGTTCTGGCTGCATCCAGATTTCTTTTTTTTGAGGGGAAGGGGTGTTTAAGATTTTTAATCAATTTGCTTCTGCTGCAAAACATTTGGCTGTAGAGACGGGACTTTCACAATAGTTAGCCTCACTCACATTTGGGATTCAATGCATCTAATAGTAAATCTATGCAGTTTATTTAAATATATAGAATTAGTATTTGTTATGTACATTTATATTTGGGTTATTTAAGCCTCTTGTATTCAGTGGAGATCTTGGGGTATTCTGCAGACCTTTCCTAGTCATCTAACTTGACATTGGATGTTAGCTATGGAAGAAGCAAGCCTTGCTGTGCACCATGTGAAAGAGAGGAAATACACCTGTATATTTGGAAAGGGTCCTTAAGAAGCTAAGAGAATATTCTGCATCATATTTTCCTGCAACTATTTAAGTGCATTGTTTTGAAGGAAACTTTGGCTACTCTGTGATAGCCATGGTGATCTCTGCTCTTAGTGTTTTATTGTGAAGGCTGTGGGGTAAAGATTTCAATCTGTGTAGCCTAAGATTTCTAAAGCTTTATCACCACCACTGATTCTGCTCAGCATTTTGTTCGCAGTCTATCAACTTGTTCATTTAAAAACAAAGAAGAGCACTACCTCCCAGTCTTGTTGAGCCAGTCTTTTTGTTTGAGCTGCATGATGTGCATGAGCTGCATAAACAGTTTTGTTCCTTAAAGTGATGAGTCAACTAGCCAGTGGGCAATGATGTGTAGTGTTATAGAAGATAATGCTTGTACAAATCATATCATTTTCAGAAAAATGTTGGCATCTGCTGTCTGAAATAATCTGGAAGGGGGCTGATCCATCGTTGTTGGTGATCCTTGGTTAGTCTTTGTAGTTGACTATTTGTGGGACTCGAGGGCTATGTTCTCACTCTCAGTCAAGATATTTTGTCTTCTCCAAGGGCAGATAATGCGTATTTTAGTGTTCTGAATCTTTAATTATGCTGTTTCACCATTCGCCTGATTGGAGGAACTTTAGTTTGGGGTGGTGTAACCTATCTATAGAATCTTAATGTGGATGGTCTGTTATGTGCCTGTTAGCTAGTCATCAATTCCAAGACAATCTTTTGTCAAGAATCCCCGATAAGTTGTTTGCAAATTATCACAGAATCTAACATGCCTACACCAAGTATGTTTGCCTTCAATCAGTAGATCTGTCAGTGGAGAGTAGTATGACAAGCATGATGCATATAACTTCATTCTTGCTGCAGACAACATGATGAATGATTGAGTTGGCTTGATATGCTGTCTGCCACACTGAAAATTTTTAGCATATGAAGTCATTGATATATGTAATGAATAATCTTAGAAAAAGCTTGAATAATAGTCTTGTCTTGGTATGTTATCATAACTGAATACAGATCCTTCAGGATATTTACTCTCAAGTTGCTGAAGTGACTGCTCCTTTCTTCAAGTGCTATCAGACATTTTGCTTGTACACATTGTCCTGCCATTTACTTACTGTAGGTCTTGTGGCACTAAGAGCATAAAACCAATGCATTCTAAAAAGCACCCTTGCCTTTTAGCAAGATGTATTTGTAGAGCATTCTTTAGTAAGGCGGCTTTATGTTGTTGAGACAATTATGATCACAGTCATGAACTTGCATTAGCAAGGTTGCCTAAGTCAGTTGGTGTTCTGTTTAGCAAAATAACTATGGAGAGTTTATTTTATATTTTGTCATTGTCATAGCCACGTATCAGTGAAGATAATACTTTACTTTAGAAAAATATTCCTTGAAAACAACTCTCCTTGTCACAGTGAAGCAGACTAACTGGTTGACATGTTCTGTATTGCAGGCTTGCTGTAAATCTGTTGATCATTTATGCACCTTTAGAAGGATCCTGCAAATGTAGGTTGAGAAACTTTCTCAGGGATGGGGCATTTGCTTCTTGCAAAACGACTATGCAGCAGATGGAACCACTGGTTGTTTGATCAGTTATTGACCACGACACTCATGTTCTTGTTCAACGGAGGATGGATCACATTGAAGTGGCATGATGGTTCTGATGTGTATGTGTGAGAGAGAGAGAGGATGGTCTCATTGTCGCTTTGTTTCAACACTTTTGTATCACAAATGTGGTTTACATGAGTAGGACATTGTAAAGGTCAACACTTGCAGATTATGTGAAAAGTACTTGACATTTTTAGAGCTACAGAATCTACCAAGTCAGACAACTAGTTTTTCACAACAGAATATCTGAAATGTATTTTTGCTGAGAATGGTTCCCATGAGCTTTAAGTTAGTAACTGAAATGTGCCCAGGGGGATTTTGTGACATTGTTTCATACAAATGGCCAGATTCACTTCTCCCTCAGTGAGCTGTTTTGTGTAGCATATATGGGCAGAATGCTATCTGAGCATTTAAAGATCTGCTTTCTGACCAACTTAAAACTTTGAATGATGGTGTATACTATTTCACCTGTATGTTCTAGAACAGTACTAGTGCTGCGAAAACTATGCCTGTGCACAGTTTTGGAAGTTACTGCAACTCCGTGAAGAGGATGGAATTAAAATTTCCCTCTTTTTTTTTTAACAGATTTTGTAACTTTTTAAATAGATAATTACTTTCAGAATTATGAGTGTTTTTTTGTTTTTTTTTTAAGAAGGTAGAGGGAGTTATTCAGATAACTGTCGTGCTCAGAAGTCTTGAAGGGCCTGTATCATCAGTTTGGAGATTACATTTTAAAACAATTGAATTTTGTAGAGGCTGTTGTTGCAGTCTTCACATGATATTGCTTTTCTGCTGCCATCATGCTGGTAATGGTGGTTGGATGCAAGTGTATCTTCAGGCCATGCTAACTATGCAGACATCAGCCAACATTGCCAGGGTGGTTGTCCTTACAGTTTGGTTGTTTTTGTTTGTTTTTTTTTGCTCAATATGTGCTGCTGACCAAGGCCAGCAAAACAGGATAGCTTCTGTTAGCAGCTGGAACTGATTATGAGATCGAGACATTGGCATTGCCCAATAAGAAGAATGTGGCATCATCCCCACGAAATGTCTTAGTGGGGCACTTTGCTATCTGACTAAACTAACCACAGGCACTGGATCTCAAGCAATTATAGGGACTGACTGGCAGTGCTTTTTTCGATTGTGTGAATTTTTATGCAGGCAGTAAAAAACACAGTGCTAATGACAACCACACATGCTTGAGATTTGTGTCTGTGTTGACTTTAAGAGGTAATGTCCATTATACTGCAAAATGATCTTTTGTAGAAGGAAGGTTTTTTTGTTTGTTTGTTATTAAATTGTTCCTTTACCAAATGTGTGATGAATATCACAGATCATTTTTTTTTTTTATGGAATAGTTGGTGATTTCACAACTCACCCTTCAAATTATTGAGCATCTTCCAGACTGGTTTTATAACTTGTTGAAATGGACAAGAATCAATCTTGCTGATTCTGGTATAGATCACTGCTTACAATATCAACAGCTTTCTGTGCATTAACAGAAAATAAGATTGGCCGGTAAAATATTGCTCATGATCGTTTGGGGACTTGATTACAAATCTTACTTTATTAGAGAAACTGGCAACAATTAGACTTACAGATTTTTATTCAGAGTTAGAATATCTGTACTTGAATGTAGGACAACCTGCACTTTTAAGACTTTTGCATATTGAAGCTGGGGTGTAATTTTGTTGATTTATTCTGTGAAAATGGTTCATTGTTTTCTTCTGGTCTCAGAATTGAAGAGGAAGCCTGTTTTTATTTCAGTGTAGATGAACTGCGGCTTAAAGATAATTTGGACATTACATTGAGTGACTGGCAGCTTATTTTGGACAGAACGTTGAACTTGTTTTCTTCCATTCTCAGTCCTGTAATCAGAATGTGTGTACAAGAAGGAGATGAATTATGCTTTTGAATTTGGTGTGTGAACTATTATTAAAAGTTGACAAGCTGTTTGGAAAGTTATATGACGTAAGATGCAGAGGACTGCCTATAACTGTTTGTTCTGACTAAACATGCCTTTATGTCTTTAAGTAAATTACAGTTTCATTTTATTATACTTTTAAAACTACATGATGAACTTCTATTGAGCTGTTTCCAGATAGAAGATTGAGAAGGTCTTATGAATCTTAACCACCCATTTTCCTCTGAAATCAAGGCAGCTTCAAAGTATAATAATGCAGACAATTACCTAGGTCATGTGGTGCTGGGGTTAACTTTGATTAGGAACAGAGAGGAGATGGTGGAATTATCAAGTAGTGATGATAACAAGTGCACAATCCATGTAAGAAGCTTAGTAGGACAATATCATCAGCTTGACAAGAGAGTGAAGTGGGAAGGAAGTCTGTATAAGAAATTATAATACAACATGGTTATGTAAACATAATGGCAACATGTTTGTTTTTAAATAGTTGGGCAATGGAGCATAGTGCAATATATTCACTTTCTTTAATGTTTGATGATTTAAAAAAATTCAAGTTGTTGTTGGTTGAGACTATTGCATGCTCTGCTTAAAGGCATCTTGGAGCTAAGAGACAGGTAATAGGATACACAGGACTAGATAGGCAGGGGCAAGGAAGGGTTAGGGTTATGGGCAAGGAAGGCTTTAGCTGACCTCGGCTAACATCAGCAGGTCCTCTTAGCACACTGTACCCTGCCCACTTATAACAAAAGTAATCATAAGTTTGTCACAACTACAGAATTTGTGCAGTTTAATGGCCATTCTTCCCTTTTCTCAACTCCAACCATGTAAAATGCTTAAAACGTTTTAGACAAAATGAGAGGTGACAAGCGATTTAAGAACAAGGCATCCAGGATTTGGGTCATAATGACTTGTTGCTTGGTTCATCATTCTTGGCTGACATTGTTACCTGACCATGGAGCAGAGTGCACAGTATCTGTTTCCAATAGAATGTTCTATGGCTGCTATTTGTCCATTAACAAGGATGATATAACTATGTGGTTTTCTATTAATTGATATCAGTGTCACTATATAAATTCAGATTGATTAAATTTTCATGTAATTTTTTCAGTCCTTGGTAAGTGTGCGTGTGTATGAGTGTACTGGTGTACATGGCCATGTATATTTGTGTACATAACCACTTTGTGTGAACAACTACAATCATAATTATAAAAATGCAATGTATATATTTATATAATGTGTGCAAAGGTACAAAGTCGATCCTAAAATTTGAGGAGAAAAACATTTCACATAAAAATTGGTTTAAAATAAGTTTTATCGTAACCACATATTTTCTTAGTCAACTGTCAGCCAAAAAAGACTTTTGAAGATTTAGATAAATTGTTTTTCATTTAAATGACAGGGTTCAGCTCAATACAAAGCATAAAACATTCAAGTGTGAGTGAATAACCTATTCTCGAGATACCAGCCTTTCAAAAACTGTACGGATGCATCATAAAGGTATGGTTTGACTTCTGGATGATGAAGACACGGATGTCTGCAGGTACCGGAGCGGAAGTCAGTAGCAATTCACTCAGAATTGGGTCGAATAACTAAAACATACGTGCTGTTACACCTTTCTTAGAAAAATAAAATGTTATGTGTCGTCTTGCAAGACAGCATGGTTAAATAAAATGATCCCCAAAATTAACAGTTTAGGTGCGGTGCTGATACAATTAACTCTGTGACTGTTCAAATGACACGAAGATGTACTGTGTCGCTAAGCACCAGTTGCAGGGGTCGATGACCGGAACATTAAAGTTAACATTTCTTACGGGGATCTTTCACAGCAATCTGATGACATGAATCTTCCCAGGCAACAAGTGAACGGTATCCTATTTTATGTTCAGGTGTTGCTCGGCAGGTATGTTCCTCAGGTATTTGTGGGTTTCAAAGAGGTCTTCGAGAGCTTTCCGGTACCTGGCGTGCAATTCATCCACCAGTTCGGGCGAGGGCTTTTCCACCTTCTGCACGTGAATAGGTTCCCCCACTGCAACAGACAACAGATGCCGAGGGCCACGTCAATGCATCACTCGGCCACGTGCATGCATACATTTATTTTACATTTCCATTCACTGTCTTTTATCCACCCTCTTGAAGTTTTAGATTGGTGTGAAGTAATGTCAACACAGCCACTTACATCAATTTTCCCATACTGCTTCTGTCACCCCTCTACCTTTCTATCTATCCAGCAGACTGGAAACCTCAAAACCACCTACCGACAGTAAAGATGGGCTCTTTGAAGGGCACCATGTACAGACCGATGGCTCTCCCATAGAAAACTGGAAGCGAAATTCGGAAGATTTTAGTAACCAGCCTCTGAAAGCGAGTGATCCAGGATCCTTCAGGCCTGTCCAGCAGCTTGAAGAGCTCTTCTTCACCAAAGCTGTAGACTGGAACTATCGAAGCCCTTTTGCAAAAAAAAAAAAAAAGTAAAAAAGTGAAGGTACAGTTAAGTAATAGGTGGAGGACATCACGCCCTGCGTGTGACTTTTTATGTCTAGAGTTAACATGCATATATGCAAGCACACATGTCCTCACGGGGACCCAAAGAATCAAATGGGAGGATGTTAGGATTAGGGCAAAGGTTAGTGAAGGATTAGGAATAAAAGTAGAGTTAGGGCCAGGGAGAGAGGTGTTAGTGTACTAACGGAGCTAAACTTATTTTGAGCCTCATTTTAACTGGAAGCTGCAAAATTGATGTATTTGAAGAAACTGTCCCGGGTAAACTGTGAAATAGTTGGATGGCGTATTGCTTCTTGGTTCCCCGTAATGATAGGATGACGAGAGAAAGTGTGTGTGAGAGAGAGAGAGCCAAGTAACTTAAACACTCTATACATCTCTTCTACCCTGATGTAGCCACCGTTTAGGGGACCTATTAGGATTCATTATTTAGGGATGTGTGTGTTTAACCAAGCTCTTAATTGTGTCCTTCACATATTCCCCACGTTGCTAGGAGTGTTGACTTGACCCACCCGTATTTCAAGGCCATTTTGATAAAGCCCTTGCGGTCTTCCAGCTTCACCAGAAAGCGACCAGGGGCTGCTTCCAGGGCTTCTGCTGCCCCGCCAACCACGAGCCCCAGAGCTTGACCGCTGTCTTGACACGTCAACAGGTGCTTAAAACTCTCCTTTGAAGCGTCAACAGCACCTAAACACACGACAAACACACACAAACACGCAAACACCCACCCACAACTCGTGAAGCTAAACACGTGATTAAATTCGCTGTTGAACTTAACTAAACAAGGGTCAGTCTGATAAGCGATCTTGACCTTAAATGAAAGCGTGATGTACAAAAATATTCTATCATATGAAATGATCTGCATAAACCTGAACTTCACAAGGGTGTGCTAGACCGCAAAACAAACAAACGAACGAACGAACGAACAAACAAACAAACAAACAAATAAACAAACACACAAACAAACAAACAAACTACAATATAGTCACATCACCACAGCATCATACAAGTAAGCCTCTCACCTGATAGCATGAAGTACTCTCGGAAAAGCGGGTACTTGTGCAACGTGCTTGATGTCAGCAGGTAGGGTGTCAGGCCGGGAAAAATTTCAGTGAATCCTGAAGCCTCCGTTGAGAAGGTGAGGAAAGGTGCGAAGCACATGATGCCGTGAGGATGGCAAGCAAAGATGTAGTTGCGGTCGGCGGGCAAGTCGGCTGTCTTGATGAGCTTGTAGGGGAAGTAGTCGCGGTAGTACCGCCATACGCGCCATCTTCGGACTGTGTCGGAACGTCGTCCTCCCTGATGAGGGAAAGATACAATCCTTCATCTGTTTTAATCTGACATTTAACTAGAACGAAAGTTTCAACCATTGGAATACTCTTATCAATAATCTTATCGTCTTACTCGGTGATGATAAATGCAAAATTTGTAAAGCGCATACTCACACTCCTAAGGAGCATGCTCTTAGCTCTTAAGAACAAGAACGAAACATGGATCGACAGCATACGAGGGCAAAAAAAAAAAAAAAAAAAAATAACATACGAACTATAAAAGAATAAAGATTAGTACTAATGAAGAATAAAATTAAATACAGAAAACACAAAGAGGAACCAAATAACAAGAACAAGAGCTCAGAGTAACATGATAACACAAAAGGAAGGGTGAGACAAAGGACTAGCATTATGGGAAAGGTTTTTAGGAGTCATGTTTACGGAAGAGGTGCGTTTTCAATAGTGGGTAGGTGGCAGATATGGAAAGGGAGAGAGTTCGATTGTTTCCTAGCACAATAACCAAAAATTTATGAGGATGAACCGGGTGAACGGAATTCACAAAATCTCTCATAAAAATTCTCTTTCCGCATCCCTGATCCTAAATACGTAGCAAAGAGACAACTCGGACATACCAGTAAATGATACGAGAAACCAGACAAATTGTGAGAAATATTACATTTAAACTCTGGGCAAAGAAGGTGAAATGAGAACCACATTAAAGTCCGTCATACCATGCTAAGAACGGCTATAACCATAAACGTATCAAATAAGTCAATGTCATTGAAAAACCATCTTTTCACATGAAGTACACCCTGACTCTACAACCACAACTACAATCAGTGAGGTTCTGATGGGAAGCCACCAAATGTGCCTAACCTTGAGCTGGGTGTGGCGGTCGTAGTAGTACCAGGTGGCGTAGAGAAGCGGCAGGTACCAGTAGCTGGTGAACAACAGCGCCACCATGATGATGCTGCTGCTCCAGCCCAGAAAGAGGAAGCTCATAGAGAACTGCAGCACCCCCACCATCTGCTTGAAGCTGTCTCCATACAAAATCAGCTGTGCCAGGATCCCCATCCTCAATGCTGCTGCTAAATGTTGTGTCCAAAACACCCATACGTACACACGCACGCACACATTTACACGCACATAGACAACCACACACACACATTGCGGGGAAGGTGAGAAGTAGACACTATACATAATGGGAAACAGAATATTTGTAACATAACCTCAAAACATTATTGGAAAAAAAAAATCTGTTAGACGAACAGACAGTCTGTTTTTTCATTAAAAAAAATAATTAAATAATTAGTTAAAATTGATTGAACATATTAATGAATAAATAAGGAAAACCATAACTCTGACAGTACATGGCAGTCATTGCAGTGTGGAATACAGACGGTAAAATATACAAAGAATGAAAGTAGCTTCGTACTTGACAGACAAGTAATAAGAGAAGTTACCTCGTGTTCGGACAGAATGCAGAAGAAAGCTGCTGATAGGATGGACTCAGACGCAAAAGTCTTTTTTTTTTTTTTTTGCTACGTTTGTGCCAGCCTCCCTCTCGTCTGCTGCACATAAATTTTGCCGATGCCCTGTGCACCATATCACTTTGATAACTTGCAAGGTCATGTGAGGTGTGATAGGTGTTGACTAGCTGTTGCAAGATGTTTTAGCACTACTATCACATGATGATATAACCTTTCTAATCGGACACCATACTGGGTTTTTCGATTAAGTCGATCAAAGTCAGTAGGTCAGCAATAACCTTTCTCCAACCCCGCACCAAACCCGTGTCAGAATCTCGAATCTCGACGAATTGGGTGGATGAAAATAGTTATTGACTCGTGATTACGATTAGAATACGACTGATAACATTGCACTTGATGTTGAATTTCACACCTGGTCAACGAGCAGGCGAGCTTTGTATTAAAAAGAAAAACGCAGCCTTTGTCTTTGGATACAGCCCCAGATTTCATGCTTATAATTAGTTTCTTAACTTAGTGTATGGTGATGTATGTTAACATAAAGAGAGAAAAACAGGCTAATTATAGATCGTTTTTTCTCCATCAAACATTATTAGATATATGTGGGAAATGTAGCGGAGAAGATTTATCGATGACCACCCACACAAGAGCGGGTCTTTATCTGCAAATGCAGCAGAAGACATGTTTAAAATGTGTCACACATCGTACACAAGGAAGGACATGTTGCAAAAAATATACCTGGTGTGTTCACAAAAGTACTGAGTTAACGCTTACACAGTCAACCCAACAGTTAATGCCTACACAGTCAACGGCCTTTGTGTGAGGATGTGCCATTAAAATGCTGCACAGCTTCCACGTGACAGTAAGAGTCCATCAAAGGTGATTCTATCACCGGAACTGTTCAACATTTTTTTTGAAGAACCTCATGTGTGAAACCCTCCATAACCCTTGTACTTCCATTTCCATCGGTGGAAAACCAAGCTGACAGCATCCACCAAATAAATGCACCAACAAAGAACTGCAAGACCTTACTGACAGTTCAGACGCAAATGGAATGGAGATCAGTACTGACAAGAACAAAGTCATGATCACTGGCAATGGCAAAGCAGAATCTCTTTATTACATAAACTGAAAAGAAAATAATTGATGGCTAGAAGTGTATTTGGTGAGCTGGTGTGCCAAGAAATTAAAACAAACAAAAAAAGTTTTCCATTAATTGCCTGTGTCTTTTCAAAAACAATCTACACTGTCTGCTATAATCTTGCTCATGTTACACACTGGTGTAACTTTCTTCCTGATAAAATAAGGAGAAACCGAAATCTTATCAATGTCATCAAACTCGCTTATTACGTCAATTGATAAAAAGATAATTGATATGATCTGTTGTGAGAAGCAGTAAACGATTTTTTTTATATTTTAGCAAGGGTACGTGATTGCAGTGTATTCTAACCGTAGAGCAATTGTAAGTATTTAACTAGGTATTCCGATGACATTACAGGCGCTCAGTGAGAAAAACACCCCTCTCATTAGCATTTCCCCGTTTGTTTGGCGGAGCGAATGATTTTTGTAAGAAACGAGCAATGATGATCAATTCTGACCAAAGTGAAGAACGAGTTGCTGTCAACGATGTCTGATCGGTTGGGCAGGAGTACTGGCTGTGGAAGCTCACCTTGTCCAAGTAATTGGTTCCGACATCGCAAATCGTCAAGTACCGCTGCCATCAGTTTGATGCTGTGAGTGTACTAAGTAGTGTATGGACATATCACTGG